>CAUYPK010161819.1:0-61542 GCA_963574355.1 Loris lydekkerianus
AGCCAACGTGGTACCATGCCACTGGCCCAACCCTGTCATGCACCTCATCCCCCGCCTTCTTTCCCCACCCCTTCCCCACGCTCTATATAAGCGGCTGCTTGACGCAAGAAAGTTGAGTTCCTGCTTAAAAAAAAAAAAAAAAAGAAATGAAATCAGAAAGGAAGAGCAAAGAGAGGGAAGAAGGGAGGGGAATGGGGCTTTGGTGAGTGCCACACTTTTTGGGCGCAAGACACGACTGTAAGAAGGACTTTACCTAAAAAATGCAATCAGTGTAACCTGGTTTATTGTACCCTCAATGAATCCCCAACAATAAAAAATAAAGAAATGAAAAAAAAAAAGAGAGAAAATTACAAATGGAGTAAGAATTAATAGAGTAAAATTCTCTGCTCTCTAGCCTGTGGCAAGCTGAGGTAAGGTACAGGAGTCCCTGTTAACCTTGCTGTCTCTCAGCATGTGTGACTTCCCTGGAGGCCTCCACATCCACTGCCCAAGCTATGATCCTCCTGGATTCTTTCCTCCCACCTTCCACATAGTTCCATGAATTGCAGGGATTTGCTAGGACTGGAACATAGGGCTGAGATTTAACCAGATCCCATAATCCCTGAACAATGGTGCGGAGTGAAAGGCATCTTATGAGTGTGGAACTTCTAAGTCCAGGGTGACCTTAAAGGTCTTACACAACCAGGGGCCCTGAGTTTACAGATGAAGAAACTGAGGCTCAATCATATTTTGAGCTTTTAAAGTCACAGACCAAAAAAGTTATACACCAGGGCACAGAACTGAAGCCTTCTCTCAGGTGAAACTCCTGTCACCATATAAGGGTGACTCAGGCTGCTCAGGTTTTGCAAACCTACATCTGGAGCACTGGCCTCCTTGTGGCCGACCCTTGGTAAGAACAGCCATGGTTGGCTATCCCCTCAGTCCTGCATGGAAGCACAAAGTCATTGAAGAGCTGTGTTCGGTAGGGGACCCTGAGGAAAGCTCGTGAGACACATCTAGAAAGCAGGGCCATGGCCAGCGCTGCATCCACAGCACTCACTGTGCACAGAGCACCCACGGCCGGGAGGTCAGGGGTAGCCCGTGCCGTCCCCGCCCCGGTCCTACTCAGAAAGGGCGCCTAGTCTGTCCTCTTCCAAACCAAATACTTCTACGTACCTTGCCTCTTCTCCCTCTGCTGTCTTCCCTTTCTTCTAAAAACATTTTGGGGCCACCTCAGGCCCTCATTAAACAAAGGACTCTCTCAACATTGCCACAGAATGGGAATTGAGGGTTTGCTCTCCGGATCTGAGTAGCCTGGGTGTCTCATTCAGACTCCAGCAGTTCCTGGTTGGTAACCAGAGGTATTTGACTCCTGAGAACTTCAGTTTCTTCTTCTGGAAAACGGAAATGTAGGACAACGCACAGAAAAGACTTCATATGAAGCCACAAGCACCATCACTCCATCTCGCCTGAAATCCAAAAGAATGCTCTGGGCTCTAAAGCGCAGTTGGCTCACTTTTCTCACCGGCTCCATTTCTATGAAGTCAGTAAGCATTTTTATAGAACTTCTGTCAATGACAGACAATTTCTCTTTCTTCCTTGTAAAAATAAGTCAATGAGAGAAATAAAAAAGGAAGAGAAAGAAAATATTTCCTCTCCTTTTTCATGACAGTCAGCTAGTTACAGCAAACTATGCCCTCTAGGCAGGGGTTTCCCCCAAACTGCATTTCCTCACACTCACTGCCACCTTCTCAGTAACCCCCTGCTTCAATATTCTTGTGGGTGAGCTGTAAAATACCCTGTGCCTACATAACCTGTGCATACTCCTCTTCACCCCTTCCCTGCCTCCACCTTGGTCCTGAACCATTTCCTAGCACTGTACCATCTTTGAAACTGGAAATGTGGACACTCTACTCTTCAGGCATAGACCACTAGCTCTTTCCAACTCTCTCACTTCCATCCTCCCTCTTTACATTTGTTTTCCAGCTTCATAACTACACTCATGCTTTGACATCTTCCATCTTTGTCATGGTTTAATTTCATGTGTTAACTGGGCGAGGCTGTGATTCCCACACATTTGGTCAAACATATTCTTCAATATTTCTGTGAAGAAATTATTAGATGCAATAAACACTCAAAGAAACAGATGATGAGAAAATAATACTTTTCATAATGTGGGTAGACCTTGTCTAATTAGTTGAATGTCCTAATAGAAGAAAAGGCCAGTCTTCCCAGAAGAAGAGGAAAAAGATCAGCTTTGCATTTGAACTGCAACTCTTCCCTAGGTCTCCTGCCTGACAGTCTACCTTGCAGATTTTGGACATGCCAAGGTTCCACAATTGCATCAATTGCATAAGCCAATTCCTTAAAGTCTCTCTCTGTTATTTTGTTGGTTCTGTTTCTCTAGTATCCTCACGAATACAACCCCCATCAACTCCACCCTCCCTGACATCCCTTTCTTCCCAACATGGCACTGACTCCGTGGCTCTTCCTTTCTCCACACTCTCGCCAGCCCTATGCACCCTCCTGCCCCAGGATCCCTGGGGATTCCAACCCTGGGGTAACCTAAGCATCTATGCCATGGACAGCTGCATACATCTGAGGAAAACCACACTGTAGTGCACACAGGCACCCATTCATGGTCATCCATTCAAGGCTAGGTTTTCAGTCTTACATGGGCTTTCTTTTCCAAACAGGCATAATTTTCACTTCTTCCTCTTTGCTCTAAGTAAATATGTGGGCACATGAAGAGTACTTTCCACGGACTCAAGTTCAAACTTGTCCTTCCTGTTTTCCTTCTTCTTTCATGATGTCTCTTCAAAGCCAACCATGATCTGGCTCCTCTTGCTCTGTCAACCGCTCTCTGAAACCACATTATATTCAGGCTTCCTTTCCTATTCTCTCCCCAACCAATGTCTGGGAGTAGCATTTACCATTTCCTCTTTTCCACTTCGTATCGTGTTTGCTTTCCAAAAACCGTCAGTGAGGCATTCACCTTTTAGCTGAACTGCTGCTAATCTTGAATCTACTGATAATTTTGCATGAGTTTCCTTTTCTTGTTTTGTATTCAATTGGAGAAAATTTCTTTACTTTTTTTATTCTTTCTTACTTTTCATTCTCTTTTCCCCCTCATTTTCCCTCCTTCCTCCTTTCTTTTGTTCCCTTTCCTCCTCCTCTCCGGCCCTCTCCAGTCCTCACCATCTCCTTTCTCACGGCCTCCTTCCCCTCTACTCCTTCTCTTTCTTGCCCTCATCCTCATCTTCCTTTGTATTTGACTTTCACACAAAGTTTTTCAGGTGTACACCACTGCCACACTCATTTTACAGGAGAGATAAAAACAAGTTTGCTTGAGCCACAGTAGACCACCTTTGCAGCTGAACTGGTTCCACACTTGTATCAATTGCATGAGCCAATTCCTTCAAATCTATCAACTTCTCTCTCTTACATGCCATGGAGCCTGCATTTGAATGTGTGCCATCTGATAAGAGATGACATCTTTAACTTCTATCCATAGTCATCCGTCTCCTCCTTTTTATCCAGTCCTTTATCTGACCTAAATTTGACAAAACAACTATTCAAGTCACTTTTGGCTCAGATAGCAAAAGCAGGTTCACTATTTCCACAAAGCCAGTGCAAACCTGCCTACAGAAAATGAGAGAGTGTGCAGGTGGTATCCACTGCCCTTGCCCCCAGATTCTCTGCTTCAAATTTGGAATCCCAGGTTTGGTGAGTTTCACAGAGAAGAGAAGAGGATAATTCACATGTTCTCTGGTGTGGTCGAGCATAAAGTGCTGCTAAAGTTTCCCATGTGACAAAAGACTTCAATGCAGATCCCTGTGCAATGTTCAAAGTAGGATGAGATGAGATAGAAGGAATTGATTTCATGACGCTATACCTGTTTAAATCACGTAAAATGTAGTTCTTGTTGGTGACAATTTCTTTTGAAAAAAATTGTGCCATCACTGAGTAGCCAGAATATGCTTATTTAGCTCAACTGGGTTAAATATATTCAAAGGCTAAGAATTTTTAAAACACACAAACCAAGAAAGTCAGAATGCTCTATATGGAAATTCAATGTTTATATGTACATGCCACCAGAAGATTTGGACAGACCAATTTCTTTGTAATTTAGAGAAATTTCAATATTTACCTATTATCTTTGACATGAAGATTTTTAAAGTAACCAGAAATACCACTGTGAGCTTAATTAATTCACACATTTATTCTGATTTAAGGATCAAAAAGCTATTTCCAAAGTGACATACTGAATTTTTTTCCATTTATTATTTCAATGTACAGTATAAAGATGGAACTAGTATTATCATAATAGCTTTGAAGCAGCTGGAATAATTTTCTGCAACTTTCCACAAACGTGCTAAAATAAATACAATATTTTTCTCCTGAAACTGATATTCCCCTGTCTACTCCCCATTCATGATGACTCTGACATATTATAATAAAGCAATTGTCCCCTGAGGGCGTCTTTTCACTGCTCCAGTGATTTTTCTCTTCTCTCTCTCTCTTATTGAAAAAGAATCCTATTATTAACCACTTAAAATGTTCAAGGTTCCAAAAGGGAGATGACCTTTCAGTGTGAGAAATTAATAATAATAAGAAGAAATACAAATGGAAGAGGGGGATTCAAAGCCAAATAAAAATTTCATTTCCCAGATACCAGTCAAAGATGCTTCACTTTGAACTGCCTCTCTAATTTGTAAACACAGCTCTGTAGGCTACATCCTAGTATTCTGCCTTCCTGTTTTCCTCCTTCCATAGTCATAACTACCCCTGGACCAATGCCCTAATGCTGGAATCTTTTCTAGAGCAGAGCTCTTTTGCATCACCCAAAGTGTTATTCTTTGTGAACATTTCTGAAAGGAGTAAGATGCAAGTGATGATATAAAGAGAAAATTTCAGACAACGCCTACTTAGAGGTTTGACTCATCAAGGCAATTTGGAGTATGGATAAACAAAGTCATGAACTGAAGTCCCCGTTCTTATGACTAAGAGTGTTTCTTTGGGTATTTATACAAAATAGCAGATGCATGCTTTCATCATCTCAGTACCATACACAGTCATCCACAATGTGATCCAGCAGCTATAATAGCATTATTAATAACCACTCTGAACTACATTAGAAACAAGTATGAATTTCTCTCTCTAGAAATTCACAGACTTAATTTTAAAAATGGGCATACTTTTAAATAAAGACAGTATATATAGTATGCATTTTAGCCAATAGCACTGGATATTTATGTATGTCAAAGGTATAATTTGAAACATGTAAGTAAAGTGGAAAGAAAAATAGATGGATGAGTTTGAAATTTAGTTGATTAAAGTTATATAAACCCTGCAAAGCAATCCAAAGAGATTCCCTGGAAATAACATTATCACAGACATCACTGGAAGGAAGACCCTAGAGATGGTTACATGAACATTAGAAAAGTGATGGGAAGTGGGCAGTAGGAGTGAGATATGACAGCAAGGAGCTTAATTATGTTGTTTGGCAAGCATGCCATAGATAAATGAAGAGTATAGCCTGGATTAAAGGCCTGGAAGTACAAGAAACTTTGACGCATGTCCTAGGAGCAAGAATTGAGAATATGAGACTGGAGATGCAGTGTATAAGGAAACTGTAAATGAAATGTCAGGTTTGGATTTGGACAAAGCCATCAGGTCTGCCAGCCAAGCAAAATGTTTTAATAAAACCTAGTACTGTGATGTTCTTTTCACATCAAGGGTGTGTAGCAATCCCTTCCCAGGATCAACAACAGATATGTTTTAAACCATATATTGACTGTTCCACTCAGTTCTCTGCAATGAGCCTTGGTACTCATCTGCAAAATGTATGATGAAGAGGAAACAGCAGTGCTATTTTTCCCACATAGAAAGCAAACCTATGCTTTGAACTACAATATACATTTTGATAAACAACAAAGGATTGAACCCATAATGTATTACATAGATCATCATTTTATTTATTTAGAGTATGTGTAAAAAATGACCTCAAATGGTACAGTCTTCATGGATTCCCTTCTTTCAGTACGTTGGATGTCTGTTTTTGTTAGCTTTGCATACTCCTGAACATTAGCAGCAGGAAAGAGCTAAATGTAAAACCTTATAAATGTGGTGTGGCACTAGTTCATGTGAACTTAGGCTTTCCTTCTTTCTTTCGAGACAAGAGTCACACACCGTGGCTCTGAGTGTCCAAATGTCATCATAGCTCACAGCAACCTCAAATTCTTTTTTTTTTTGGCAGTTTTGGCTAGGGCCAGGTTTGAACCTGCCACCCCCGGTATATGGGGCCAGCACCCTACTCCTTGAGCCACAGGTACCTCCTACAACGTCAAATTCTTTGAGTTTATGTGATCATTATGCTTCGGCTTGGGTTTCAAGGCCCATTATGAGTAGCTTGGGTTACAAGGCCCATCACAATGCCCAGCTAATTTTTCTACTTTTAGTAGAGGCGGCATCTCATATCACTCTAGCATAGTCTGGAACTCTTAAGCTCAAGCAGTCCGCCTACCTTGGCCTCCCAGAGTGCTAGGATTACAGCCCTGAGCCACCACACCTGGAGGGAACTTAGCCTTTTCAATCTCCATTTTCTCAGTATCAAAATATTGATCTATCTTCTTTTCCAGTTCATGAGGAAGCATGCTATTTTAAAACTTAAAGAGCATAAGAGATCATTCATTAAGTACCTTTCAACCTATACAGTCATTCTATAAGCAAAAATAATTAATAATAATAATAATAATAAAAGCTCATAAAGGCACTTTGTCTTTAGCAACCTACCTTCTTATGGCTGTCCTAGAACTATATTATCACCCTATCCCTGCTCTTATCTGAGACGCAGGAGGGCTGAGTGAAGTGGACAGAGTACCCCAGACTCCTGTGTTAAGGAGCTTCCAGATGGGCACCTGAAAGAGATCTGCAGGTGAATGGAAGGGAGCAGCCAGGGCATGTCTTCCCACTCTGCTCTGTCTCTGGCAGCTTCTCAGTAGTGGCTGAGGCTTTTACAAGGCTCTAGCTCCCAGTGGAAACTCCCTGCCACCATAATCCCCTATTGGCAAGTGCTTGCTGTGGTTCTCCCTTCAGCTGGACAATGCCAACCTCTGAGCTCTGGAAATAGCATCTTCTCATTATGCTCAACTTCATGAGTTATGATATTTTCTCACTGTCACTAAGTTCTGAGTGGCCTCATCATCTCACATATAACTGCTCAGCTTTTCCATCACCTGTAACCAATTTCCTATAATGACTTCCCAGTCTCACATCCCTGGGGTGATTTCTGTTTTCCTGACTAGGCATTGACTCAGAGGACAATTGAGGACCAGGACTAAGGTTTGGAGTTTTTTTTGTCCTATTATGTCATAATATGATCAAAGATTAGGTGACATGCTGTACACATGCATGCTACCCAGACATTATGTAAATATAAATATATACATTTACACGAACACTAAAATTGAAATATGATGCTTCATATTGATAAACACAATATTCTATATACTATAAATAGATGTTTCGAGATACTCTCACATAACAAGTAGAAGATATCCATTATCTATGTAACAGTTAATTTCCTGTGTCAACTTGACTGGGGCCAGGCTTGAACCCGCCACCCCCGGTATATGGGGCCAGCGCCCTACTCCTTGAGCCACAGGCGCCTCCTACAACCTCAAATTCTTTGGGTTTATATGATCATTATGCTTCAGCTTCCTGAGTAGCTTGGGTTACAAGGCCCATCACAATGCCCAGCTAATTTTTCTACTTTTAGTAGAGGTGGCATCTCATATCACTCTAGCATAGTCTGGAACTCTTAAGCTTAAGAGGATGCCCAGATAAGCAGATAAAATATTATATCTGGGTATGTCTGAGAGGGTGTTTCCAGAAATTATCTGAATTGGTAGGGTGAATAAAGAAGAACAGCCTTCACCATTGTAGGTGAGTATAATTCCATCCACCCATTGAAGGACAGAATGAAGCAAAAGTGAGAAGAAAGTCAAATTCTCTCTTTCACCCCTCTCTTTGTGAGCTGAAGCATCCACCTTCTCTTGCCTTCAGACATCTGAGCTCCTGGTACTGAGTCCTCAGAACCAGACTAAATTATGCCACCAGCTCTCCTGGTTCTCCAGCGTGCAGACAGCAGATGGTAGAACTCAGCTGTCTCTACAACTGCATGAGCCAATTCACATGTTATATATACAATCGTTTCTGTTTCTCCAAAAATCCCACCTTGTGTTAAACAGTAGTAGCCATGATACACTGGGTTTGATGTAGGAGTTAACAATTTTAAAGAAAAATCATCACATTAAATGAATAACTTTAAAAAACATTGTGTACAGCACAATTGAGAAAATAATAAATACTACTACAGTTTCAAATATTTTCATTCATTTCTATCTTTTGAGAAGTGTCATATCAATTTTATTAAATGAGGCTGAAGACACTTTTATATATTTATACATCATTTTTTTCTTTCTATGAACTGCTTGTTTACATAACGCCTCCTTTTAAAAAAAAAAAAGTTAGTTTTTATTGTTATTAATTTTTTAGAATGTTTTGTACCTGTACTATATAGTAGAATTTCCTATGCTGATGGAAATGTTTTATAATTCCTTTGTTTACTACAGTAACTACTAATCTAACATAGCTATTGTACATTTCAAATGTGGCCAGTATAAACTAAAGAGCTTTATTTTAAATTTAATTTTATCTTAATTAATTTTAAACTTAAATGCCCCTACATGGCATGTGGCTATCTTAATGAATAGCACAGCTTTAGATAATAAGTGTATTAAGTCTCTGTGACTGGGAGATTGGCTTAATATCTAGTCTATGACTTCTGTTCCTGGCCTTCACCTTTGCCAAACCCTTCTCGTAACATTAACTAAAGGAATGTACAGTAGTATACTGGATCTAAGATAAATGAATATCCTGTTGGTTTGTCTTGTACTCAACTAAGAATCTACACCTGGATGTCAAGTTTATCGAGCAACCCAGTGTTCCCCATAGTTTGCAGCAAATTGAAATCATTGGGAATATTTAAAAAATCCCAGTACCTGAGCTTATGCCTCTAGACATTCTCCCTAAGCATCAGAATTCTAATGTCCAGTAAAGTGTAAGAACAACATAACCTGTAATTGATGAGTAATATTTAAAAGCCCAAATATTTTTGAATAAATTTTTATCAGCTATATGGTTCCCAAATATTTTCTCACATTATAAGTGAAAAATTGTTTCTTTTGATATGCAAAAAGTTTTTATTTTGATGTAGTTTCTATTTTCAGTTTTGGTGTCTGCGCTTTTAGTGATGTTCTTCTTTCTCAAGATTATTTCAGTTATTTGGGGTCTCCTGCAGTTCCACAGGAGTTTTAGGGGTTTTTTTTATATTTATATAACAAAATGTCTTTGAGATTTTTATAGGCATTGCATGAATCTATAGATTGTTTTAGTAGTATGGATATTTTAACAATATTAAGTCTTCTAATCTATTAACACAGAAACTGTTCCCATTGACTTGCATTTTCTTTAGTTTCTTTCAGCAGTGTTTTGTAGTTTCAGTGCTCAGCTCTTTTGCCCTTCTCCCCCACCAATAGCTAAGTTTATTCTAATCATTTTATTTGTTTTTGATGCTACTGTAAATGGGTTATTTTTTAAGTTTCCTTCTTGGATAGTTCATTGTTAGTATACAGAAAGGAAATATATGAAATAACAATAACATAGTAAAAGAAATATAAAGAAATCCTTTAACTCAATAGCAAAAATAACAAGTAACCTAATTCTAAAATGGGCAAATGAACAGACATTTCTCCAAAGAAGATATACAAAGAGCCAACAGGTATATGAAAAGATACTCAACATCGCTAATCATTGGAGAAATGCAAATCAAAATCACAATGAGACATTACATCACACCTATTATTGTGTCTGTTATTATACAAAAAACAAAAAATCCAAAAGTACGAAGTATTAATGAAACTGTGAAGAAGCTGGAATCCTAGAACACTGTTGATGGGGATGAAAAATGGTGCAACCACTATAGAAAACAGTATGTATGCAGTATGGGAGTGCCTCAAAAAATTAAAAACAGAAATACTATGTGATCCATAAATGCTAATTCCGGGTATTTATCCATAGGAATTGAATTCAGGATCTCAATGTGGTATTTGCACTCTCCTATTCATTGCAACGTATCTGCAATAGCCAAGCTATAGAAACAAACTAAATGTCCACAGATGCATGATAAAGAAAACGTGGCATAATTGTAGGATGGAATGCTATTTAGCCTTTTAAAAGTAAGAAAATTCTGCCATACAAACACAACACAAATGGACTCTGAGGATGTGATACTAATGAAATAAGCCAGTCACAAACAGTCCACATTACCACTCACATGAGGTGATTGTGTCTAAAACGGTCACAGAGGAGCAGAGAGCAGAATGGTGGTTGTTGGAAGCCATGAAAATGTGAAATGGGGAGTTGTTACTCAATGAATAAAATGTTCCAGTTATGCAAAATGATTAAGTCCTAGAGATTTGCAGTACAACACTGTGCCTATAATTAACAATACTGTATTGTGCATTACAAAATTTGTTGAGAGGGTAGATTTCAAGTTAAGTTTTCTTACCAGAATAAAAAAAAAAAAGCTACTTTTTAACCATGTACTGCTGGGTTAATCATTTTCAAAAGGTGGAGAACTCAAACAGAAATATGAACAGGAAACTTCCTGAAGGTATAGACTAATTATGTGGACTTTAATTAAAAATACCTTTTGGGGATCATTGTCCTGAAAGGTAGAAGCAGCTTCAGGCACTCTCTAGGCATTTGCCAAGTACTGAGGCAAGCATTGCAATGCATTATTTGACATGTTGACACACACAGCATTAGTACTGCTCTACTTTATACCACCATAAATGCTGCTTGTAGGCTTCGGTCACCAGAAGAAGGGCTTAAGATAGGGAAAGAGCCAGAGAAAATGTCCTTTGCAAGGAGTCTACATAGCTCACAGCATAGACCCTGTGTCCTGGGTTTTCTACTGAAGTCCCCCGGCCCTTATTTACTTGACTTGAAACAAATGCACGTTTGGGCTTATAGGGTTGACAACTCAGTCATTCACAGTGATAACAATGGCCTGAATATTTTGTGATAGGTGGTATTCTTCCATCAAATTGCCTATTCTAAGTCACAGAGTCTCCCTGTCTTTCACCAGCCAAACCCAGGGTTTTAAGCCAACCCCTCTACTTAAAAAACAAAAGCAAAGATATACTAACTTCAGAAAACCAATACCAGTGTATGGTGTCCCATGATCGCATTAATGTACACAGCTATGATTTAATAAAAAAAATAAAATAAAATAAACCCAAATATATGTTCACTATAGAAAAATTACAAAAATCATATATGTGAAATTAAATGTTTAAAAAAGCCTATAATTTCTTAAAGATGATAACTATTGGTATTTTGGTGTATAGCTTCAACAGTTAATTTTTCTATTTGCATATTTACCCAAATGGGCTCAAACTAAAAATATCATTTTACAATTTGCTTTTCAACTCAATATTTTGTGAGCATCTTTCCATGTCAATAAATTTAGAGCTCCACAAACATTTCAAAAAAAAATCCAATAAAGGATTCTGTTTGAAAAATCAAGTTCAAGTGAACCTCATTTATGAAAAAGCAAACTATTCTTGTTTAACAGTAATTGTGGTCAATTTATAAGACTTGGTATCATCCCATTCCTTGCCTAGTAATCTGCATTGCAAAAATGAATCTTGGGCATTTATCAGAGCGAATTTGGAGAATTTGGCCATAAAGTTGCTGCATAAGATGTTCTACTTAAAATAATTTCTAAGATGCTGGATTCATGTTATTTCAGCACTTGTTCTTAAATGAGTGAAAATTACACCTTACATTTACTTTTTCAACCACTTACAATAAACTGCCTAAAAGAGTCTTTTTATCATACATTTTGTGAGATTTTATTTTGTTTTCAATTTGAGAGGAACAATTTTAGTGGCTTGCATTTTCTAAATTTTCATAAAATATTTATTTGCCAGACAGCAGAGTACTCTGTATAAATTACATTTTACTAGACTATAAATTTTACTCTGGATAAATGCTTTAATGTGTAATTTTTAAAAAATAATATATCTTTCAAGGTTACATTTCTACTAAATTTCATATATAGATCATAAATAAAATACCTTGTTTTTCTTCTTAAAGATCATTTGTAAGTAGCAGCAGAGCATTTTATTAATTCCTTCAGGTATACAGAAGTCACTGTTCTCTCTCTGGTGCTTTACATGAGATCACAAGAAAGGAAAATGAAGACTTTTCCCTACAGCATTTCAACCTGTGTTGATTGTTTGTCTTTTGTTTATTTCTAAACCAATTAACACTCATCTTTTCTTTCTCTATCACATCCTTGTATAATGCCTTATGTGTTTCCTAACTCTCTTTCATAGATTTATTTGTATCATCTAGAGCAGATTGTGAAGCTTTTTAAAGGAAATTGGCATGCTTATTCTAACTGGGATGTACCCCATGGTATCTACTAAAACTGGGTAGAAAAAGGTTAGGAAATGCATATTTATAAAATGTAATGAAGGATTAATTTCCTTATTATGTATATCAATTAGAAATTGTTTCTTTGGGTTAAAAAAAATTAAACTGGGTTGGGTGCAGTGGCTCATGCCTATAATCCTAGCACTGTGGGAGGTGGAGGCCGTTGGATTACTTGAGCTCAGGACTTGGAGACCAGCCTGACCAGAGTGAAACCCCGCCTCTACTAAAAATAGAAAAAACTAGCTGGGCATTGGGTCGCATACATGTAGTCTCAGCTACTTAGAGGCTGAAACAAGAGGATCACTTGAACCTGGGAGTTTGATGTTGCTGGGAGTTACAATGATGCCATGGCACTCTACCCACGGCAACAGAATAAGACTCTGTCTCAAAAAAAGAAAAAAATTTTTTTAATTAAATTGAAGTGATCTTTGGTCTTCCAGGTGGAAAGTCAAGAGCCTGCTTTGGCAATTCCTCAAAGTGGAACTGAAGTGACTACAAAGTAGAATGGAACTATGTAGCCTACCTGGGATGAACAGGAAATATTTACTACACACACACACACACACACACATGTGCATGTTGTGTAATGATTCATTATACAGGTATGTATACACACACAGATACAGAGATTTAAGAATTTGGTGTTGTTTTACCAATACCATCACTTACCTATGTTACATGTGGTCATGGTACTATTGCACTAGTCTTAATTTTGATCTTAACATTCAAAATTATCTACCAACTTTTGCTACCATAGCCAAAATTATCATTCAGTCCTTCCCAAATGTAACAGTCTAAGCTGACCAATAGTCTCATTAGTTACCTAGGAAACCATATCTCTGGATATCTCTAATGTCCATGCTTCTGTTCTGTTGGCACGCTTCCAGCTTCATGAAATAGCTTCTTTAATCCTCCATAATTTAAATTATAATGCTTTCTTCAGGATCTACATAAACCCTACTTCTTTGAGAGAGTCAGTCTACCATGATCTCTGTATTCTCTTGAATTCTTTTAACAGCTCATAGATATTTGTACAAAGGCACAGATTAGGAGATCAATACACTCAAATCTATTCATCCATTGATTGGTTACATGTATTTCACTAATTCAACAAAAGTCACATGCCACACAGGATGTTGGACGCCAGGAATACTAAGATGAAAAACATAAAAATTCTCTTATTAAAAAAATGGTCAAAATTTTAGATGAGAGAAAAATATGCCATCCAAACTTCAAGTATATTAAACTCATACAACATCAATGTGCTAAAAGGAAGAGCAGATGAAGGCAAGAGGGAGCCACTTTCAGTTGCTGTGATCAGCAGAGTATCTTACCAGAAAATACATTCATTCATTCAATAAGTTTAACATGCCAGGTGCTGTTACACACAGGATGCTGAGATGAACTGCTGGAAAGCACAATCTTTATTTACAGAGCGCTCATGTTTAAGAGGGGAAACAATTTACAGCATAGTCTAAAAAACCAGTGTTAACTTAAGGGGACTGTGATAGACGCCATGTCTGTATTTTATTGCTTTGGATTAGTCAGTACACCCATCACACCACCATCTCACCCTGAGCACCTCCACTTTCACAGGAGTAAGCAAAAAAAGTAAATGCCAACGCCAATGTGGGCTTTCTCCAAGCCTATGATCAGAAAAACAACAATTTTCATGGTTGATTTATCACTTTAAAAAGTGTCAAAAACATACATTTTAATTAACGTAGCTAAATATTAGCATGCATTAGCCACTACTCATGTAGTTTAAAATCCAATACTTAATTTAAAAAAGAGTCAAGATAATCCAAACTCCTAGTTAAAATAAATACCTCATTAAGCTTTCATTGTTATTGGTTCATAATTACTGTTTATTTCATCCCGAGTTTGAATGGTTTTCATGGAATTAACTCAACCGTAATACCCAATGTTGTTTTTTTTCCCCCCACTCTTATACACAGCTTCAACTTGCTCTGGATTTTAAACATGATTTTAAGGTTTTCTTAAAAATGTTTATAGGCAGTATGCTTCTTCTAGTCTCACTGTTGTTCGCCATAAATATGGACTGAATGGCCTTCAAAAGCTTTAGAGACACAAAGGTGAGTAAATCACAGTCCATTTCCTCAATTAGTTAAAAACGTACAACAGAGTTCTAAGAAGTTTCAAAAAAGAGGCAATTGACTGGTCAAAGAAAATGATTATTATGTGCCTAAATAGGCTTCCAAATTATCTGTGTGCTAAAAATGATGCTTCATTAAGTTACCCATTTTCTTTGGTTCTGGCAGCTCGGCCAGAGGAGGAAAAAAAAAAAAAAAAATAGGTCTTTGATTGCAATGTGTTGTCCCTGGACCACATAAGATGCAAACAAATACAGTCATATACTAAGAAAGGAATCCATCAAGCAAACTTTCTTTAGCTTCCGTCTTCCATCAGGTGATTACATTCAATCAGTCAGCAACAAATGCCACCGCTTTATTACAAACTGCCCTATTCCCTGTCCCTCTCTCACAGGTGCTGTACCACTGTTTACAACCCACAGCATTTCACCCACATACTTTAAAGAGAGTGGAGGAAGGTTTATATATGAAGCACATGTATGTATATGTTTGTATGAATTTATACACGCACACACATAAATCCAAATATTATATGTGAAAACCTCCATATACCAGAGAATGTTTTGGAAATCTCAGAATCATGAGAGGAAATAAAAGGAATGAACTTTTTTTTACTAACTTTAAATAAACACAATGTAAAACTACCATATTCTTGAGCAACATGTAAATTCTTTTAATATGAGACATTTATTTCTTAAACTCCCACACCATCTAATGGACTAGTAGGACTTTTTTTTCAATTTCTGAGGCCTCTGTAAAATAAATTTACCTTTAGTATTTTTATAAATTTACCATAAAACATATTAGAAAACAAATATTTACCATAGTTTCTCTTTGAAAATGTTTTCAAAGTAGTTCTGAAGATTCTGTATTTCCACTTAATTTAAGAGATTAGTAAATGAGACATAGCACTGACTGTACTTCTTTTTCTAAAAGGCTATGACTTCTGGCAAAGAACATACCCAGATACTGTCCTCTTGTCGATACTGCTTCCAGTTCCTGCCACTGTCACTGAACATCAGGAGGTAGCTGGTTACCCAGTTGGAGCTCCCATAGCCCCCTTGGGTGGCCACGGCAGTGACCTCCATCCTCTCTCCAAGGTCAATCTGCAACCACTGGTACTTGTTTGACACAAGTGGAGACCAGCCACCAGCTCCTTTTGTAAAAATGGAAACAGGAGAAAATTGGGAAAGGAGAGTTAGTTAAAAATCTATGCTAGAGAAGTAGAAATGTCAGTAAAACTATATTTCGGTCTGATATTTAAGTCAAATTCCCAAATAATAAAATTTCTTACGATTGTAGAAAAACATAGAAAAGCAAAAATTTAGTGTAAATGGATGGGATCTATGGTATTAGTAATTATGTTCATTTTGGGGGTTTATAGCCAGCTGATACTGGGAAGAACTAAGGGTCTCCCCAAATGTTTTGAAGTGCTCAATTTGACAAATGAACATGCGTATCAACACTTGGAACTGGCACGTCTACTGCCCTCCTGCCTGACTGAGCAATGGTTTGGCCTTCAACCCCACTCACCAGGACTGGATTAAGGGGATAGCTGCACAATGTGGTGTAACTGGAAAACCACTTCTGATCACATTTGGACAAGGAAATGCATTGTTAGTCTGCGAAAACAAAGAAAGTCAAGGAATAGTCCTCACCTTCAAGATGTTTACAGTCTTATGGGAGGGACAGAGGTTGAAAGCGTGTTTGAAAGGTAATGTTAATGGTACGATATGTGCAAGGACCAACAGCATGGTAAAGATGGGGCGTTCCATCTGGTGATGGGTTGGAGGTGCTTCACAACCATATGTGAGACGACTATTAAATGTTCAATTTTATAAGCAAGTTACTAAACATAACCATCTTTGTAATTAGCCAAGTGGGAGTATTTAAACCATGGAAATTAAAAACTCTGCAAATAAGCACTCACCCACACCCCAGCCAGTTTACTAACACACCATGGACCCCACTCTATGGGGAGGAAGTTGGTGAAGGAAGAAGATGGGGGAGAGGAAAACACCACCGAGTCAGTTATGCTTGAGCACTAGGAAGGGAAAATGGAAGCCTGATGTACTTGTATGTTCAAGGAAGCACTGGGAGAGCAGAATTGGCTGTGTGTTATTTTATCCAGCACACACGAGAATATTACACATGTAACTCCTGTGTGTCTTAAAGCTGGCTCATTCTTTTAGCTTAACATCATAATTTGGGGAATTTGCTTATTTTAAGTAATATTGCCTTACTGATAATATAAGCAAGACATCATCATTATAAAAGCCATGAAGAACTGACATATTCTTGAATTCATATTTATCTCATATTCAATATTTATTAAAATGCAAAATCTATTTCAAAGCATCCCAAAGAAGAACGTTGGCATATGTTTTCTATCCCTATTCTTTTGCCGCTCACCTTAAGGCTCTGAGAATAAGGTCTAAATTTTTAGAAGAGATTATTTTTAGAAGAGATTAATTTTATATAGTTTTAATTCCAGGAATATTGTTGACATCTGTGACCTATTTTATGAAAACTTGAGTACAAGCCTTTGTTCAAAGTGATGCTCAGTAAATGTTTCTGTTACAGTGGGGCGTGTGCCAGCATGAGTCCTAGAGGGATTTAAAGATTCCTTTAAAAGATGGTGGAACACAGCACAGTGACACTCTGATAGATGAAAAACAAAACTCTTTGTTACTTACAACTACAAAAAAGAAAAGGCTGCCAGTTAGGGTCACACAGGAGACTGCCCCAGGACAGAGTAACAGCAGGCTAGAGACAGAAGAGGGGACTTGTCTGGCAAGTGGGGTGGGGTCAGCTCGCTAGGTTTTAGGGCTCTTTGTGAAATGGATAATTTGAACAATTTCACTAGCAGGCTCTGGGGCATAAGGAATGCCCCTGGTGGGCTGGCACGTGGCCCCAGAAACGATGCACTAAAGAGCCTAATAAAGGAAATGGCTGACAGATGGACATAATCAGGTGCTCAACAAGGGGAACTGACCAGCCTCTAGCGGGACCTCCAAACTGGGTCAAGATGGCATTTAAAAAGAAATTATATGACAACAGTGTCCTCTCTTAATGGCAGCACACTAACTACTTTTTACATTCAGAGATGATTTCCATTACCTACTATGTTACCATGAGAACTAGATACTTTTTCAATTTTTTTTTTTCTTAAAATGAACCATTGTTCACAAGTGTCTTTCACTCCATACATCAAAAGTACAAACGTTCTCCCTCTGTAAAAAAATGCAGAATATTTTTACATACTGCTACTTTTTCTTCATGTGTTTCTACTTTCAATTTTCTCTATATTTGCCAATGAAGCACCTGTGGTTTGAGATGGAATTTCTTTGGTCACCAACATCATCTACCTTGTTTAGAACAGAGTAGTCTCATATGCTTATTTTATACGAAAGGGCTTTAGGGAGCAGGCTAAATTTGGGGTGTCTTGGTGTCATTTTTTTTTTTAGCACAGCTCTGCTGTCTACAAGGGGCACTTGCAGCCTGCTATCTACATGGAATTTGCTCATGAATGTTCTGAAGTATACTTATACAGGACCCTGCCACAAATAGCTCAGAGAGCTCTTGACCTCTCAGTGGGAGCTGCTTCCACAGCACTACTTTTAAGTCTGGGTCAATGCTTCTCCCATACTTCATTTCTCAGGCTATGATGATGCACCACCCACCCCTCTGCCCTTATCCTACTACTTGTTCTACCATAGTCTTACTTGATATTTATTGAGCAAGTCAGTTCTTTTGTCAGGCACTCTGAAGGAACTGTTAATGAGTTGTCAAAGCAATTTATTTAGTAGATGGGTGACTCAGATACAGAGAGTCTGAACACCTTGTTGTCCTCTCTACAGCAGGCAAGAAGAACAGTATTCTGCAACAGGACACAGCAGGGCCTCTCCGATTGTCTGGATGCCTACGTGGGAATTGGGAGTTCCCAGTGAGTGCAGAAAAGATGATGCCAGTGGGGAACCTCAGGATTGAGTTTCCAGGCAGTAGGGCCAACTTGCTTCCCTTTGGTAAACACAGACCATGGCTCTGAAGCATAGGTATGTGACAGACGTGATGGTAGGTCAATATTTCCCTCCACTGACCTATCTAATCTCACTATTTTACCCCATCCCCCACAGGGTCAGTCAAAACTTTTGAAGTCAGACGTCTTCTGTGGTCTGATGCTAACCAAGTATTCCCAGTCCTCTTATTGCTGCAACTGCGTATTTCTCTGCAGCTTTATCTTTCTTCACAATGTACAGTTAGCAAAGGGTGATGAAGTGCCCTCAGCCAGCCACCATCTCAACCGGGAAGTTCTACCTTCGGAATATTACCTTACATAAGCTGATACCTCTGAGGAAATACTGATTATTTTGCTTCTTGCTCTTTCCAGTTCATTGTAAGAGTCCAAAGACAGTAATGAGGATCTGTTTTTTAAATCTGGAATTTCACAGTATTCCTCTTGCATTTTGGCACATCTTTACAGACCAGTATTTAAAAAGCGAACATGTGACAGAGGCACAGCAAGGGAAAAGAATCAGTATGATTCCAGGGAGTTAAAATTGTATTAACAATTCTCATCACAAGAGGAACCCTTCACTGACCGCTCCTCTTCCCAGCATAGCTCTCAGTTACGGCTGCACGAGCCGACTTGAAACATTCGCAGTTAATTGACCTTGAACACTTCAATTTCTTACCTGTGGTGAAAAGGTACTACTGGTATGCAAATTAAGCTATATCATTAACGAGGTACACTGATAAAGTAATGGAAATTCAGATGCTCCTAGGCTTTATCGAGTAATTTCAGCAAGATAAGTTGGCCACAGGGAATCCAAACGTCCCTCCTGAGTTTTGATCTGTGCAGCTCTGCAGACACACATGGTATAAGTGAGTGACGGAGTGTTACGCTCATTCTAATTTTAAGACACATGCTAAAGAATAATATGGAAAATACACGAGAGAGAGAGACAGAGAGTTGGATGAGAGATAGCTACCGACCTTGGCAGGCACTGGTATGCCAGCCTGGGTGACAGGAGGGACCAGAGAGACATGACAAGCAAATGCAGCTGTAGCTGGGTTAGACTCCACCAGCCGTAAGCCATGCCGAGCCTCGCCCCCTTCCGGAGACACGCTATTGTCATACTTACTTTTGTAATGGAGAAAGTGATGGCTAATTCCAGCAAATTGTAAAGTCTGAATTGCTACAAAATAAAATGTCATGAATTCTTTGTTTTGCTTATTAACTAAGCCTTTTCTCTGCTGGCCAGGGTTACTTGTCCTTCATGTGCTTTTAATATATCAGTGTATTCCATGTCACAGTAACCAATACCCATGATACTGAAGACTCGCTTTCTCATAACCCCATCCATTCCACGGTTAGATACTTAACCCGCAAAACAAAAACAAGAGTCTTGCCCCACCAATTCCTTTTCTTCCTCCTATTGTACTTTCCCTTTTCCTATTTTCTCTCCTGTCTTAATACTGAGACTTGCATAAAAATATGTCATAATTTTTTCAAGTAGAAACATTTCTTAACTCTTCATATTATAGCCTAAAAACTCACATTTAAAAATAAAAAATCCATCCCCTCCATGACTCTCAAATGCTATAGTATCGTTATGAGAATTAAATTTTAAAAGCTTGTTAAGTGGCTATTAATATCTCTCAAATTCCACAAGCATGAAAGTATATAATAGTTGTTAAGTTTTTGAATTGTAAAACAATTATTATTGCTGTTGACTCCAAAGAAAAGAATTGTGAGCACAGCAAAAGTTGAACTTTTAAAAACTTTAGTTGAATGACCATGGAACAGAATCTCTTTTATCTGTTCCCTACCACTTTTAAGTATCAGGTGTCTATGAAACTTGCTTCTATAATATTATGTTGCTATGAATTATAAGGAACAAAAAGTAAAAATTGTCCACTGCCAAGTGCACACTACCAGAAATTGTATGCACAGGTTAGCTTAATCATTAAAATTATCTAACTAGAAGGAAATATCTCTTCTTTTCAAATAAAACTTAAAAATATTTACAAGAGGCTAAGTAAATTTTACCAATATCATGCATATTACTTTAGCATAGGTGAGAAATTACTTACTTTTAAAACTATATTATTCTGCATGAGGATGTCACTTTTAAAATTACCTCATTTTCAATCTTTACCCCTGGAGTATTTACAACTATCATTGCCTCATAGAGGTATATTTTATCACAAGAATATATTCAAATCATTTATTTAGTGTGTGTGTTTTTTTATAAATAGACTGGCCAGCTGAGTTTTGTTCAAGACTCATATATTTCATCCATTAAATATGGCCAATATTTAGTACATGGAGATGCATCTTAAAATTTTAGGGAAGTGAAGGGAAAACAATGAAAAGAAAATATTCCTGGTCGGAGCCTTAAAATATAGATAAGAACACCTCTATCCCCCAGTAATATTAAAAATGGCCTGACAGCCATTCTAAGTGGTCACCTGGTGAAGTGTCGACTTTATTCAAGCAGGAACTTGAATACATAAAAAGCTATGTAGAATAATGAAGAATAATACATAAAAAGTAATAAAGTATAGTACATAAAAGTAATAAAGAATAATACATAAAAAGGGGAATTCACAATTCTTCCTCAAGATTTTAAAATACAGAAGGACACAGATATTCAAGGACACAAAACACAAATGAATGTAATTGAGTGAGTTCTAGCCATCATTAGGACATCTAAATTTCTAGAAAATAATTGGCTTAATTAGAATTGTCATAGGCAAGTTTCCCTCTGAGATAATTACTTTTTTCCAAATGTGATTTCGTCCAGATTTCCCCAAGAGTTTCAAGTTAGCCTGGATCATTTTGATCCTGACACTGAATTATAATAATGTTAAGAAACAGGAAGAACATGGTGCCAACATTCGCTTGGCTCCCTTAAATGGTGTGCAGTGTCCTCGGGCCACCATTTAGAGCCTTTTAATAGCTTTGTATTTTTACCAGCTTCATTCTTTTTGCTGGAAGAAAACATGATTCTGTGTGTGTTGCTGCTGGTCTTTTCTCATGTTAGCTCCTGAATCTTGGCACCTTCCACCTGATCACTGCAATAGGTTTCAGGGCCTGGACGGTGACCTCCAGCCATGACAGTGAAGCAATGCCAGGCTTCTGTTGGGACGTGTGAAGAAGAGACTCATTTCTGCCGTGAATGCTGAGCAGACAGAGGTAAGCATCACATGGAGGGAGCTGTTGTGGAGGAAAGCCTGCCTGAGTGGAGCTGGCACACGGAGAGGCAGAGTGGGGAGAAAGACCAAGCTCTGAGGACATAGTCCGGAACGGCATCCAGCTGTGGCTGCGGGGCAGCTGCTGTGCTTCCCAGTTACATAAGCCACTAGTTAGTCCCTCCTATGTGTGCCGGTCCTATTCTGGGCTCACTGCTTCAGCCATTCTTCTCTCTCTCCCACTTCATTATTTTTATTTTCTCTTTGAGGGTTGATTCCCAACAGTATACAGTTATATCAGCATGCTCTTATTTTTCCCATTTGAAAAGGTAGAAAAGAAAAAACTTTTCTTTACACCACTCTACATAAATATTTTTCAAATCAATGTGCATATCACTCTCTGGTTTTTCCCACCCCATTCTGTCTTAGGTCAACTCCAAGCAGACTTTCACCCTGTACCACTCAACTGAAGCTTGTCTTGTCAAAGTCACCAACGAACCCCGCATTGCGAACTCCAGTGGTCTAGCTGTATCTTCCTATCACACGACCTACTGATGACAGGCAATATTTCTGATCACTCCCAGTGCCTGGATATGTAGTACTTTGCTCACTTGGCTTCCGCAAAAGCACATTCTCTCGACTTTCTTTCCACCTTCTTGGTCCCTCCTATGACCTCTTATCATCTTTCAACATTGAGCATGTCTAGTCTCAGTCTCCTGTCCTGCTTCTCTGCTTTCTGCTCTCACTCGTTGGTGATGTCTCTTGCCCTTATACTAGTAGATTTAAACACGACCTCTGTGTCAAACTTCTTACGTTTATGTGTCTTCTTATACCCCTTCCTAAACCTCACGCCTGTATATTCTACTTTCCTCATGATATCTCTAACATTTCCAAAATTGATCTTCCATTCTTTCCCCAAATCCTATTTTATCCATACTCTTCCCCAGCTCCATTTATAACAATTCTATTTTTCTGGTTTCTCGGGATAAAAAAATGAACTGGGGTCTTGTCTGACTCCTTTCTTTCTCTACCACCCCACCAAGCCACCATAAGACACTGTTGGTGCTATTTTATTCTCAAGAATTCTGCTATTGCTCCATCTTCATAACATTTATTTTATTCCAATTATACTATTCAAGCCCTGGATACTTGCAATAGTCATCTAATAAGTTTCCCTCTTTCTACCTCTGCTCACTGAGACTCTATTCTCTACACAATAGGTGTAAAATATCATCCCTGTGCTCAAAAGTACTGCAATAATTCTCAGCTTCACAAGAGTGTAAGACAAAGTTCTTATGAAAAAACAACAGCCAGGTCCAAATGACCTGCCTCTTACACTACTCCCACGCCGTCTCAGCTTTTGTTCCTTTCTTCTCTCCAGCTCACTCCCATCCATTAACAATGGCCTCCTTATGTCTGTTTGTTTTGAGATGGAGTCTCACTCTGTCTCCCTGGTTAGAGTGCCCAGGTATAACTCCTAGGGTTCAAGTGATGCTCTTGCCTCAGCCTCTTGAGGCTGGGACTATAGGTACCCACCAAAACACTGGCTAGTTTTTCTATTTTTAGTAGAGATGAGGGTCTTGCTCTTGCTCAGGCTGGTCTCAAACTCCTGAGCTCAGGTGATCCACCCACCTTGGCCTCCCAGAGTGCTAGGATTATAGCCATGAGCCACTGTGCCTGGCCTTTTTGGAAGGAACTAAACATCAGTCATTTCTTCATCTCAAGAACCTTATAAAGCTGTTCTTTTTTTATAATCTGAGATAAACACTATACTCAGATATGTTCAAAGTAGTGGGTATAGGGACACAAAATATGTCAGCATATGTCATCAAGCTTTCCAGAATAAAAAGGAACTTTTTGTTACAGAACATATAAACACAACTGCAAATGCATCTCCATGAGTTGTTAATCTTATTTATAAATATAATCTAATTTTAGAATAAAAGTACTGCCATTAATAGTTTAAAAAGTATGAGAATTGTCTTTGGTTGACTTCAAGTTTGAGCAGCAGCCTAAAGTTTTATATGATGAGTTAAATACATTTTTTTCTAAATAATGTAAAGTTTACATTTCTTCTCTTTTCCTCATAGCCTGCAAAATTTGCATGTAATTTTACATATATGTAAGAGTTATTTATGAAAAGAGATATTGACCAGAAGTTGTGGAGATGGTACCCCACAGTTAACTTTTGGTACCTGCCCAGTTTTTATCTCTTCCTGTCTGTTCAAAGTCCTTCAAGTTACACTGGTAACATGTGACTCCACTCCTCGTAATAGATGACTGGATTACAGGACAGTGTGTGCTCAGCTGGCTCAATTATATTTTCAGAAGCTAATAAAGCTATTCTTTCTTTTAGAATGCTCTTCTCTGAGATACTCCAGACTACATCTTTGCTGCCTCTCAGTCTTTACTTGAACCTTACCGTCTCAAAGAGGCTAGTACCTCCTGACCTCCCCTATTTAAAATTCCTTTCACCCAGCAATCCTGCTCCCATCTGTCATGCTGAACCACTTCTTCATTTTTTTTGACAGAAACTGCCATCTTTTCACATCGCATATGATTTTCTTACTGATTATTTGTTGTTTATTCCATCAAGCTCCATTAGAATATAATCTCTGTTAAGAACCAGGATTTTCACCTGTTTTGTTCACTGATCGCCACCCTGTATCTAGGACACTGTTTGACACATACCGTATATACTCGAGTATAAGCCGAGTTTTTTCAGCACAAAATTTGTGCCGAAAAACCGAACTTGGCACAAATTTTGTGCCGAAAAAAAACTCGGCTTATACTCGAGTATATGCGGTAATAGGTATTAAGTTATTTGTTGCATAAAAGATTGAAACAAATTTGTTGCTAAATTCATGCCAACTAGCGGAAAAACTGGCCCTAGAATCAAACTAAATAAAAGCATAGGACATTTTTCTTTGCAAGGCAGTATTTTCTCCAGAGTTCTCAGACAGAAATTCCAGGCACTCAGTTGAGACACCCATACACATGGACTACCAATTGCCTCACAGTTACACAGTTTAATCAATTATAAACTACATTTCCAAGATGTATTTATTGCTTTGTTTTGGAATTTTTGATACAATGAAAAAGATGCTTTTTCACTTCATCTCCCAGCAAGGTTCTAAATTACTAACACCTCAGTAACTTCTCTTATGTTTCAGTTCTGTGCTGCCAATCAATTTTCCCTCACAGCAAACTGGTACACTGACTTTCAGTCCTCCTTCTTGTATTGCCAGACAGAACATTTCTGAAATCTTTAATAATTCAGAGGTTTGAAAAGTAACCATTTACAGCCTTTCTCTGTCTGGGCATTTTGATTTGTATATTTGATTTGCAAATTTTATAACAGCCAAATTTCTGCTGGAAAGCTAAAATAAAGTTGCAAAAAGATATCAAATTCTTTGCCTTAATTATTTCTTCCACCACAGCAAGTTTCATTTCATTCAGATGTGTAGTTTTGGAAAAATGATTTTTAGCACATGATCTTTAGAAATTCAGATGACAATCAGAACCTGCCCATGTTTTTCTTTCTAAGCCCATTCTAATATTTTTTTAAAGTTTCAATCTAGATCTATTACAGGAAGGCAGGTCATTTCAGTAAATGACATCATGCATCAGACAGAGCCCACTGGCAATATCCCAGAGGTTTAAAAACCTTTTTTTGCTTCTCTACCTTTTTTTTTTTTCTTTCTTTCTTTTTTATCTTCTCTAGCCAGACTGAGATGATAAGCTGTCATGAGCCAAATATCCTCATATCACTCCTTCTGGGTCAACAAACCGAAGTCACTCTCCTGTACCCAACAGACATCATTTCCACTTAATGGTTGGAAAAGCCAGCATTACTAGGGCATAGTGTATCAAAAAGGTAGAAAGTGCAAAAGCAATTTCAGGCATTTGATTGATTAAATCATTTAATATTTTCCTAGTTTGTAAAAATAATAAAACATATTAGCATAACATTATGTTCCCACTTAATGAGATCTGTTTATCTCTGGGCTTAAGTATTTGCTCAACTCAGTCTACTACACACACCTTATTTAATTACATGATTTATACCTTTTTATTTATATACAACAGAATTTATTGTTCATAGCTCTGGAGGCAGAAAAGTCCAAGATCAAGGTGCTAGTTGATTTGATTGCAGGCGAGGGCTTGCTTGCTGGCTTGTAGACAATTGTGGTAATTTTTATTTCATAGGCAAAGGAAAAAATTATTAGTGATGCATGTGACCATGACAGCCTTCTCCTCAGATTGACTAAACTTGAGACAAATTTCTTCCTGAATGTAGGCTCCTGACCTTCCTTTTTTCAGAGCATTTGCTTTATAAAATTTATGACTGTAAATTCTTTCTCTGCCCCTAGAAGTATAAATCTTCATCCAGCCTCTTGCCAGTTTTACAGTCCAGGATATCTTTCTCAAGGATCTGAGAGACACCCCTTGGAGATGTAATCATAAGAAAGATAGGGCCCCTGTCCTCAAGTCTCTGCAGGAGGAAAGAAGCCTAACTTACATAAGCTGCAATTAGTAAACACAGATGGCTCCATCACATGGCCAACTTTCCCCATAACGTCCTCAGTATATTTCCACTAGCTCAGCCCAGTGCTTCCTTGGTATTATTTCAGAGTAATTGAGTTCAATCGTTTTTCCCTTCTTGCAGAAGTTTTGACCTCTGATGCAATACTTTGGAATGAAGTCTTCTTTATCTGTTTATTTCCATCCAACCTTTCTTCAAGAGGAGAATTGTTTTGTTTTGTTTTTATTTAAACTATGTGTTTTTCATTTTTCTACCCAATGAATCATATTTCCTGGAAATCTAACAATCCCATAGTCAAAGTGTAAGAGAAAAAAGATCAAGAGCAATGCCTAGCAGTGAATGAGGGTCTGGCTGGGAGGCAGCCGGGGGGTTCTTTATGGGAGTGGCGATGCTTGAGGGCTCTGCACGACTGCTTCACCCATTAGTTCTGCAGTCCCCAGCCATTTTGGCACCAAGGACCAAATTGTTTCGTGGAAGACAATTTTTCCATAGACTAGGGGGTGGAGAGTACAGGGAGAGGGAGAATTAGGTTCTCATAAGGAGTGAGCAACCCAGATCCCTCACACATGCAATTCACAGAAGGGTTCGCCTTCCTACGAGAATCTAATACCGTGGCTGATATGACAGGAGGGGAGGCTCAGGTGGTGATGCCAGTGATGGGGTGTGGCTATAAATACAGATGAACCTGCACTCACCCCCACCCAACCCACCACTTACTTCCTGCTGTGCACATGGTTCCTAGTAGGCCATGCACTGGGGACTGAGGATGCAGCATTAGCTAAAAGAAAGCCACAAACTGTAGCAGAAGGGGGCATTTGCTTGTTCTTAAAGGAACAGTGCTGCTTCTATGTTAACAAGTCAGAACAGGTTCAGGAAAGCATCAGTGCCATCCTGGAGTCTGCCTCCAATCTTCAGACACGAGGCAAGACTCCTAGGTCTTGGTGGATGTCTAAAATAATTCTCTCAGTCACCCCATTACTTTGCATCCTGGGAATTCTGATATTGAGACTGAGCCTCATAAATTTTCTAACTAAATTTATTTCATCCATCTGGAAGCCATCGATACAAATGGTCCTACATTTTCTATCAGTCCCAGGGCCTACCCCTTCCTTGGACCCAGCATATACCGAAGACCCCTGGAGAACCCACCAAAGCCCCCTCCAATAAAAATCTTCAACCTCTTCAGCAGGAAGCAGCCAGATTGATTGACAGCCCCTGCCCAATGATTTGGGCCTCTAGAGAGTGAAGAAATGTTAGGTAGTAAGTTAGGAAATGGGTCTCCCAGGGACGGAGGACAAGGTGAGAACACCCAGGGCCCCATCTCAGTACCACCCATCTTAATTCCGTCCCAAGTGATTGCTCACACCTAGGAAGGAGAGACCACCCTACCAATCTACCAGTCAGAACTTAGCATGCCAATTGCAAAATGATGTAGAAGACTCTAGCCAAGGAACAGGTACAAGAAAGTCTTAAAGGTGACCTAGAGCAGCCTTAAGACTAATTATCATGCGGTCCACACTCCTCCATAGATTCTCAGAAAGGCTCGTGGAGGTCTGCCTACGCGGTAAGACCCTGGTCCCAAGGTGACCTCTGAACCAGGAGGTAGGTCTGAGCCTGGTGGTATACAGGAAAACCTCTCACCATTATCCTTGCCTCTTTACCTCTCAGCCTAATCACCCTGGCAATGGAGGTGCTTTTGCAATCTGTGGCAAACATATCCTGCTTTTAAACTTTCTTACACTGTAAACTTATCTTTCTCATCCTCAATAAACTTTGTTACACACTTGCCTTAAAAAAATTAAAATAAATAAAAGCCAAAGATTGAGGGAATCAAAATAGAAACAAGAAATATCCTGAGTCCCAGCCACTAAACGGTGATGGTCAGCATGTATGTGAACACATACCCACTGTCAGCAAAACTTAACCACACTCAGCAGAGATCACTCTCTTGGGCATAAGGATCCAACCAACAATCTTGTGGTGGTCACTGGCACAACCAACATTTGCCGGGGAAGCCCCCACCAACTGTGTCAAGACATCATCTAAGCTCTTCACATACCAACTGCCATTTGGGGAAAGTGTAGTTTATAAGAAAGGTTGGAAAATCAGAAATTCTGAGCATTTATCTGGAAGAGACTGACACAATCAAAAGCATATCCTCTCTTTGGTACCCAGCAGAGCCTGGGGATTTTGAGGTGCTCTAATACACAGTCATATATGAGAAATAGTCTCTGGACTGAATAAAAAATGTGATCTCTTCCACCTTAACAATATTCACAGCTGCTAAAGTTTGACAATACTGAAAAATATGGGTTGTTTTCATGTTATTCCTCAACTACTAACCTAACCTTCAGACTCAGGAATTTGAAACTGTCCTGAGAAAATTACATCAGCCAGTATTTCAGATCCGAATGATTAATGTACTGTAATGCTACTATGAAATACATGGTGTCCATAGCATAGCTGTAAGCATTTTCTATGTGTGCTTAATGTCCTTTAGCTGCCAATGATGCATTTTACAAATTATAATTTTATAAAATTGTATGTAGATTATCAATAACAATGGCTATTTATATGCATATATAGGTGGTCAACCAGGATTAATGGATCTGATTCACAAAGCATTTTCCCATATGTACAGCATTGACACAGTCATGTTCACACGCAAGAGTAGAATCACTCCATGTTCATTTGCAGATCACAACAATCTTTAGTACCAACTAGACAGAGATAGCATAAATATACATATTACCTACTGGCTTTAACAGATATGCTCTACAATAGAACGATGAAGTGGTATGCAAATAGAATTCAGAGTTCAAAGGCAGCAGGTACACTATTCCCCTGTACATACATTCAATTCTACAAATGCTTTCAATTTTCAGATCCTTTTGTAGACATAATGAATTGCTTCCTATAACATCCATGCACCCCAGCCAGTTCCATCTGGTTCCTGGCCTATGAATAAATGAGAGGAACACACAAGAGTTATAATTGTATGAAAAATGTAGTGAAAAAATGTGTTATTATGAGGCTTATGTCAAAATTATGATCTATTAGTTTTGTCAAGAACTAATATACTTAGATTTTTTTTAATTATCCTTGATTATTAGATGTGTTTTAAATGATTGTTATACTTCATTAAATAAGTCATGTTTCAACATATTTGATTTTTTTATATTACATTGTGTTAAAATAGTGAAAAATGTAAATAAGCAAATGTAACAAACCACCAGTGAGTGGTTTTTTTCAATCTACGCACTTTTTCTTTATTTATTAAATAGTCTCATACCAATCGCAGGGGTCAGAGACCTCAAAAACAGTCTCTGACCCCCTCATTGGTAGCTGACTGTTAATCTGACTTTAACCTATAGTTATAAACTTGTATTTGTCATTGTATCACCTAAACTAAGAAATAAAATTCTCCTCAAATTATGTGCCACTAATTATTTGGTATTAGAAATAGTAGGCAAATATTTCTCTGGTTTTGCCAAGATCAAGATCAGCCAGCGTTCTGAGGGAGCATGATCAAGTTTGCTAGGATGAGAAAGATGAAAAGTGCAAGCAAAAGACAGAAAAAAAGAAAAAACATTATTTTGCTCTGTTTATCTCCATCTTATTTCTATTTGTAATGTATAATGGAAAGTTCTAAATTGTCCTTTTTGATAAAAAGAAAGTCTCACAATGCAACCTCATTTCCACTCAAACCAATGAGGCCTTTCATACGATTGTCAGGCCACCCATCGTAGTTCATGGTTCCCAGTGTATATTGATCCACTGAGTCATAATAAAGTAGTGCTTCCAGCTGGGAACGAGAATTAATGCAAACATTTTCTGGATCAGAAAAGATGGACAAAAAAAAAAGGCTGTGCTTCTGCCTAGCCAATTTCAAATTGCTTCTGACAATACTATGAATCTCATCCACACCCCTGCATTTTCCCGCACTCCGCTACTACAGAGGAGAATGTGGCAGCTGAAAAGCAGAAACCCAACAGAAGCATCTCCATGCATGTTCACGATGAGGGCTACAATAATTGTAGAAAGCAAATACTTCTGATAAGCAAAATGGAGAATCAATTATCAGCATGAATTACTGCATTGCAGTTGTTACTGCTTTTATTATACCTGTTTTCTGAAAATGTCTAACCTACAGTTACTTAAGAATAATAAAATAAAAGTCAGTTTGTTGTTGCTTGAAATGTACCTTTGGGGTTCAGAATTTTACTTTTTAATTTAAGAAATTAGCAATTTGTAATTTTAAGAAATATAAATATAGTATTTCCAGAGTCAGTCAAGCTCAATAGTTAGTCATAAATGTCAAGAAATTTATGTTTGCATTTAATGGAATCAATTTTCCCTTCAACAGATGCACAACTGAGGAGAAGAATATTGTGTCATATAATTGCCCTTTGTGAAATCTTTAAATCTATTCTCTTGTAAAATTACATTCAAGCTTGGATGCAATCTTCCTAGCATTTTACTCTCCTTTATATAGAAATGGGAGGGACAATATGACAGCAGGGATATTGTATTTAAGAGGAATTCCCAAATGATCTACAAGTAGTTTCAATCATGAATTTCTGATTTACATGATTCTTGAGAGATGATGCTTTCAAAACAAAAGAACAGCAGCTTTTTGCTTCTGCTATGCTGACATCCTGTATCTGTAAAACATCCATCTAGGTCCATAAATGACCTGAGAGAAAACCCAACGGGAAATGTGTATAGATGAGAAGCCAGGACCAAACTCTATCACGAAGGCAAGCTCCCCCTTTCTGGCTCCATGTGATGCTGTAACTTCTTGGTTTTTTCCTTTTTTCCAACTTCCCTGACCAGCCTTTTGCAACATCTTTCCTTGAGCTCCTTTTGTTTACTTTTGCTAAAAAGCTAACACAACTCTCTTGTCCTTTTACTTCATATTCTCAGTGAACTACCATTCTCATGGCTGTGCTATAATGTTTCTTTGACTAACGAAGGTTAAATCTTTTTTCCTAGATCTGCTTTTCCTTTGAAATCTATATCCTAAATTCTGGATGCTTCCTATACATCTATTCATGGTTACCCTATAGATATTCCAGCATTTCAAAACTGGATACTTTACTTTCTGTCAAAACTAGATGGCCATAGAATTCTAACCTTCTGTTCACCCAGACTAAAAATCTCAAAATCTTTTTTAATAATTCCTGTTCAATAACACTGTATTGAAATTGCCAAATCTGGTCCCTATTACTTCAAAGTGATTTTTATTGTAGCTCTTTCCTTTTCTTTATCCCTACCTTAGTTTGAGCCCTTATCATTTCAACCACTCAGTTAAAACATAATAATTTCTCTAGTGATTGTCTTTTCACTGACAGTGTACATTTCAGTGGGATACCATCTTGAAATAAAAGATGCTGTACTACATGTTTACCTGAGAAAAACAGATTCATGATAAGTGAAATAATAAGCCTAAGATTGTAAGGTGACACAGAGAAGAGGCCCATGACCCACGCTGAAAAAGCCAGGGAAGACATGCAGGGAGAGCTGGCACACTGAAATCTAAAGGATTCACAGGAATTCCTGGGAGGGCAAGAAGGAATAAGGGCGTTTCATTTCCAGAGTTTGCCTTTTCATGCTTGAGGACTGCAAATTATCCAAAATAGTTGAAGCAAAGCATAGATCGGCCTGTATGAAGAGAGATGGGATGGGAAGGGTAAGGAGAGGCCAATATTAAGGCATATAAAGGATGTTCCAGACATTGAAGGAAGGAAAATTAGGATCCCTACAGGAGTCTAAGAAATGAGCAAATTGACAATTGGCAGTGGAGCAAAATCTCGGTCAAATTATAGCAAAAAGAAAGAGTAATTTGGAAGTTGTTGTACTAATCAGAGTTAGAAATTCTGAGGCTTGAATTGGGTCAATGTTCTCGTAGCTTATGAACACCATGAAAGTGAACACAGTAGGAGGTCTCTGCCTTCCTCGTGGTCGCCTGCTAGAACAGCTCTGGGTACCTCTAAAGCTCCTCACCAAGCTGCACCCACCGAATGATAAAGAATGAAACCACAGAAGCACTTAGGAGGCTGAGGGAGGTGTAATCAGCCGGATCTGAGGAGCTGTGGACAGTCCACAGAAATCAGGCGTTGCAGGCACTATTAGATGTTGGGAAGGAAAAAGGCAAAGTCAACGGTGATAGTCTGGAAAATATTCTGCAGTATAGTGCTGAAAGTAAAAAGTCATTAGTAGAAAGGAAAAATGAAAAACTGAAGCAACAAGAAGCCTGAAGGAAGCACCAAGATTTAGAGTTCTGTGGAGTGATCTGCTTTAGACCAGAGGGGCAGCTTTGAGCATAGCGAAGGAAGCCAGGCCCGTGGAGCTCGGCTTTGGAGAAGACAATGGGAAACTGTGTCCCTGCCTGATGGCCCCCATGAGTCTTCACCATGTGCCCCTTAGACAGCTCATCTTTTCTCACCACTGTTCCCAGTGTTGTTTTGGTAAAAGCAGATTGAGTAATCTTTCCTAGATTACAAAAGGCATCTTTTGGGGGAAAGTATTTAATACAACCCGAATGTGACACTGGAGCTTCAGAAAACAGTGCATTTTTCTGTGAAACCTGTTCCCATCCTCCATAATTTCATTTGAATTTTATGTGCTGCTATGCCTCTCACTCACTTAGCACCTTCCTCCCTCTCTCCTAGCTGTAGTTCAAACACCACCTTTTCCAAAATCTAGCTTGTTACATATAAGAACTCTGCAATATGAAAGAAGACTGTTTATACTTGTTAATTAATAATTAAGAATCAAATCCCATGTAAGAATGCCATTGTCATATTTGAATGCAATTTTGACTAAAACTTGTGAATTAGTCAAAAATAAAAGCTAGGTTTCTCATTAGTTGAGCTATTACTGTTCTATTCTGGTCAAACTCAGAGCATTTGAAATAAATCAGTTAGATTTTGAGATGACTTCAGAAGTTTGAAAGGCTATAAGAGCTTGCATTTCCAGTAACAAAGTAAAATGACAGAACTTTGTAATGAGCAAAGCTGACATTTCAAAGGATCTTAAATTCTTTTTGTCATTTCTTTTATAAGAAATATTTTTGATTAATTCCCATCAATCTTTTAGGAGTGCCTGAAATATGTTTTGAATTCCAATGAATGAATGAATATTTGCTGAATATTGATGTAATACAGTGTCTTAAAACTAAATACCTCAGAATGTAAATTAATGTGGTTTGTGTTTAGATTACAAGGTATTTGAAGTTTATGTTTTTAAAGAATCTAAAAACAAGTTAGAAACTATCCAAATACCTTTTTAAAATATGAAGGAGGCAGAAATGAGATGTTATATATTGAAGAGAGAGGTAGCTAAGAAACTGAATGGGGATGTAGCTAAGATATTAAGGCATTTCTAATTCTTAAAAAAAATTATGGAAGTTCAGTGACCTCTGGGCAACACCAGATACTAGAAAATTATAAAAGACCATGTGACCACATTTTAAAGAATACCTAAATGCCACCTTTCAGAGCAAAAAATATAGAACTTATCTCTCTCATCTCAAAGACTTGATTGTGGTTCCCAGGGCCAGATCACCCATAGATTTCAGACAAAGAAAGCTACTGTATTCAAGGGATTATCAATATCATTCTAAACACCATCACTCTTGCCATTTACATCCTAAAAACACGAATCAAAATGTGATCAATATATTCATCAACATATACATAATCAAAAGAAATGCTAGGAATGACTCTGGGTCTGCTGGCTGTAAACAGACACCACCTATGTATTCTACGACATATGAAATGCTTCAGTGCTCTGACTTCCTGGATTTTCATGATAGGTTTATGTGATGTCAACTGTTATTTTTTCCCTTTTTAAACATGAAGAAACTGAGGCCAAAGAATGTACAGTCACTTGGGAAAGGCTCCAGATGGAAGGCAAACCCTGAACACAGTCTGACTCCAGAGCTGTTCTTCATGTGATGTGGCTTCCATCTAGAGGGAGTTCATCTTTCAGGAAAGAAGAAGATGGCCCTTCATCAAGAGACACATGTTATGTGAGGGACTGAAACAAAACAAGAACCACGGGACGAGTGACTGGGGAAGGAGAACATTTCATTTAGGCTCTAGGGTGGGAACTGGAAGGATGAAATGAAGGGCTGGAGCCTTCCAAGCAGAGGAATGACATGAGGGCAAACCAACGCAAGGCACATTTTTCAGAATGGCAGTAACTGGACTGGCAAGAGCAAAAGGAGCATCAACAGGGCAGTGGCCATTAAGGCAAGAAAGGAGAGTGGAGCCAGAGTGTAGGAAGTTTCTCACTGAAGCCAAGGAAACCTAACAGATTTTTAGCATCCAGTGATGATGGAGTATGTGCATTTGGCACACATGTTGATGGCCAATTTTAAATAAATTAATATAAGATCACTGATACTAGCTGTCATGATTTCATATTGTTTCATGAAAAGACAATACAGAACTTGCAATCTTTTACTAGGCTATATCCAGCTTGATTGTGAACAGTTTGATCTGTGTGGGTGGCTTCCAAAGCAAGTTAAAGTCCTCACTCTTGATATTTAATAAATAAAAGATCTATTCATTTGTATTGACCAGTCTCTGACAGAAACATTAGGTTCTATGGATCTATTAGAGATTTTTGGATATTTTGAATGAAAGATAGATATTGAATGGAGAAATAGTCTTCTTTAAACATAAAATCAAACACTAAATCAATAACCACGTCAACTTAAAAGGTAGAGGCTTAAATGTTTTAAAACATATGTGTGTACATGTGTATTGTGTGTATATACAGGAATACATATATATATAATCCATGTGTATACACAGTGTATGACCTGGAAATAAGTTTTTTAAGATATGCTAAAGAACTTAGATGTGCATTGTGAATAACATATCTATAGGTTTTTTTAAAAGCAACAATCAATCAAGCAATGGGAGCACATCAAACTCTTTGCTTCAGGTCTTTTGCATCACAGTCCAATTTTTCAAAGAAAACCTAATCTCTTTTTTCCAATATCATTGGGTATTTTTCAACAGTGACAAGTTCAGGTCCATGATGTGCTAGCAAGTGGGGGAAGTCCTGCTTTTTTAGCACTTGTCAATTCCTGTGGTGTAAACACTCCTTCCACAGCATATTTCAAGCTACCAGCCTAATAATACTGAGCTGCAGAGAGATGGTCACAGAAGGCTTTCATGAGCTGCTAGAATATTGTCCATATCTCTGAGATAAGCTCCTTAAGCAAAGCAGTTAGAATCATACTGCAGTTATGAATTTCTCAGTTGCACCCTCAATTGTGAAAAATGCAATTTTTTTCTAAATCAATCCAATTTTCTGTTTCAAACTCCTATTCTTTCTCATGTAGAAAATCAACGTAATCATTTCAGAGGAACTCAGTCCAGTTCATGGATTGCTCAGTCAAGTCAGAATTATATTTATGTCACCTTCAGCTTCAAAATGCCCACAAGGATCTGTGTACCTTCCTGTCGACCCTTGAGTTAGTCCTGGGGACAAGGAAAAGGGGGCCCACTTCTTGGTCTTCTGCCTGGGCAGTGAATGGTTCTCAGTGGTCAGGCAACTTCCTCTCTGCTCTGTTCTGATCAGCTACAGGTTCCTGGGGGGGACCTGGTTGTGACATTCTAATGTCTCACAACTACAGCCTCACAGCTCTTGTGCCTCAAGGTGCTCATAGTAGCTCTTAGCTCTCCTCACATACCATCCAGGGCTCATGCAATCTTTGCCACATGAGTCTCTACAATGCAGCAACAGGATGATTTCATAACTTCTCTTAGGGTGGGCAGTATCCTCTCCAAGCACCCACTCTGAGTACATCTTTCACATTCAGACACCTAAATGTGAAGAAAGGCTTCTGTAGACTGCACTGCTATGGACTTATTTGAAGACATGGCTTCAGAAGAGATGATTCTTCACACTTGCTTATTCAAATCTGACCCTTTTCCAAAAGGTCTTCTCATTCCCTCAGTAGAAGAGGGATAAAAGGGATTCCTTCAGCATTTCCCTTTTCGGGTCTTTTCTATTTTGAACTTTAAGGGTATCCACTGAACTTTGTTCCCCAGCTGTGCAGTGATCTTCTTTCTCTGAAGCATTGGGTGACTCATAGCTATCTGACCTAGGTAGGAATGAAGGCAGGCAGGGATATTATGTCCACTTCTACTCCCCAAATCATCCCACACATAGAAGTAGCCTCGGAAGTAATTACTGTTGTCATTTAAAATGTTTTCATCTCATCCTTCATTTCAGAACTTTATGTACTCATGTTTCACAATATCAACCAGCATATGTTCATGCAGAAAAGCAAAACCACTTCACACAATACAACCGTAAAACTCACCCACAACTCCCAGTGACCTCAGTTTGTTAAGACAGTAATGTAGTGACATGTAACCATCTGCCGACTCTCCTCTGTGAATAAAGCTTCTGCAGCCTACTGAGCGCTGCCTCAGTCTGAATCCATAGCATTTTCCAGTCTGCAGCATACCATACTGAATGATCTAGGATACTAGGAAGTGATTTCTTCTATAGCATGGGTCACTAAGGCTAACCAGATTGAAAGGTTGAGAGTTTTGCTCTCATATAGACAAGAGCAGCATTAAAACTTAGGAAAAAAGTAGTTCCTACATTGAATAAAGCAGATACCTACTAACATTACTCATAATACTGACTCTGCTATATCTAGAGCCACTAAAAAATACATGGCTTTTGATAGTGTCTTTTGACAGATGAATTTTATAACAGTATATTCTACTTTTTTCCCCAAGCACAACATTAATAATAAGATGCATTATTACTATTAGGCATGCCACTCTGAAACCTATATAGTTCTAGGCCTTTCTGTTACAGAAAAAAAAAACTGTAACGTACTTTAAAACACCATTTTGTGCTTTATCCAGAAAAATTCTATTTTATTATCAAGGTTTTGGTTGAAAACTTGAAAGTTTTGGCAGAGTCATTCTGCTCTTTCATAAGAGAAATAATTTGGAGGATTAAGAGGGAACATAATTTGGAGGATTATGACTGGGAGCAAGAAGTGAAAGATAAGGCAGAGATTTTATGGTCTGGCTACGTAGTGCCCCAATACAAAGCAAATCTGCAAAAAGTTGGAGAAGGTTTTATTTTCTTTCATTTTGGTTTTTCCCCAAGATGTTTGAGGAAATATTTTTCAAAATACTAGCTAGTCACAAGCTAAAAGAATATGGACCTCATAGACTACACATGACAAATACTAGTCTTTTTTTAAAAAGTAAAAATTAAAAAGTCACTAAAAAACAAACAACTACCCACAAGCAACAAAAGCAAACTTTTTGCAGGGAGAGAAATAAGCTGATTTCCAGAATTACTGTACTGTAATATTTTAAATGTCCAGTTTTCAACAAGAACAAAAAATGATGCATGCAAAGAAAGAAAACAGTATAGCCAATGTACAGGAGAAGTTAATAGAATTGTCCCTGAATAAGCAAAGACATTGAACCTACTAGACAAGGACTTTAAATAAACTCTCTTAAATATGCTCAAAGAGCTAAAGAAAACCACGAACAAAGAGCTAAAGGAAAATAGGAGAATGATGTCTCAACAAATAAAGAATATCAATAAAGAGATATAAATTATGAAAAGGAACAAAAAAGACATTCGAGAGCTGCAAAGTACAACTGAAATGCAATTCACTAGAGGATTTCAATAGCAGATTTGAGCAGAGGGAAGAAAGAAGCAGTGGATGTGAAAATGGGTTAACTGAGATTATTCATTCTGAGGAGGCCCCCAAACCCCAGGCCATGGACCAGTACCACTCTGTAGCCTATTGGGAACAGGGCCACACAGCAGGAGGAGAGTTGCAGACAAGCAGCCAAGGCCTCATCTGTCCTTACAGCCCCTCCCCATCACTTGCCTTGCTGCCTGAGTTCCATCTCCTGTCACATCAGCAACAGTGCTAGATTCTCAAAGGAGCATTTTGCTGCAAATTGCACGTGTGAGGGTTCTAGGTTATATATGCCTTATTAAAATATAATGCTCTCCACACCCTACTCTGTGGAAAAACTACCTTATATAAAACCTGTCAGTGGTCCAAAAAGGCTGGGACCACTGGTGTAAGAGACATGTCATGACTATAAGATCAGTATTAGTCATAAGGTCCCCCCCCCCCCCCCTCAATCCCACTAAACCTGAACTATATGTCACTTAACAATATGATTTCAACCATGGCCTAGGGATTTCCAGGAGACAGGAACACTTCAGGGCAGATTCAATTTAAACCTTAAAACAAAGATTCTTACAAGAATTGCTTAAACTCCTCTTGTGAAAGAAATATATGATAACTGATCTGGGTTGAACACAAGTATAAAAAGGGTGAAAAGATCTCCTAAACTCTGAGAATGATCTCCAAATGGAGACCTTCCTGTTGGTGGGTCATCTGACCCCTTGACTGTATCTGGCCCAACCACTATCTGCTTCCACTTTGTGTCTGGTAGAGAACTGCCAGAATCAACTGCTGGAGCATCACATGGTGTCTAAGACTCATCATTTTAACTAAATTAAAACTAAAGCAAAACAGTTCACCCTAGGGATGCTGGCTAACTAGGACCATCAGCAGACCCCAAACATGATATGAAGGTAAAGGCTGGGGGGGAATAAATGAACAGAATACTATCAGGCATATGGACAAATGCATAAAAGGGATATCAGAAAGATAGGAGAGAAAAAAGGGGGGAGAAAGAATATTTTTAAAAATGATACATCCATCTATTATGTATGAATAAAAAAATTAAGAAGAGTGAAGTATCAGAGAAAAAGAAATCATTGCAGAAAACTTCTTAGATTTCATAAAAGGCGTCAATCAACACATCCAAGAAGTTCAACAAATACCAAGAAGGATAAATATAAAAAGTTTCCCACTGAGACACATTATAATCAAACTGTTGAAAATGAAAGACAAAGAGAAAATCCTAAAAGCATCAGGGAAGATTTCACATGCAGGAGAGCCTCAGTAAGATTAACAGCTGATTTCTCAGCAGAAACCACAGTGGTCACAAAGCAGTGGAATGACATTTAATGTGCTGGAAGAAAAAAAAACTATCCATTGAGGGTTCTAAATCTGGCAAGGCTATCTTTCTAGAATTCAGGAAAAGTATGGCATTTAGATAAACAAAGCTGAGGGAGCTTGTCACTGGTAGACCTACCTGTCAAGAAATGGTAACGGGAGTCCTTTGGGTGGAAAAGAAAGGGTACCAGATAATAGCACAAAACCAGATGAAGAAATAAAGAATATGGGTATGGTGACTATACAGATAAACACAAAGGGAAGTGTTATTTTTGTTTGTAATTTTTCTTTTTATAATATGATTTAAAAGGCAAATGCATAAAACAATAATTACAAATCTATGTGATTGAAAACCATGCATAAAAAAAAGGAGACACAAACTTATATGGGAGCAAAGCTTTTTGTATACCACTGATATTAAAAAATATTAATTAAAAGCTGTTATTACAAATTTAAGAGATTACTTGTAATACCCAGAGTTATCACTAAAAAAAAAACTAAAAAAGAAGAAAAAAAAATCACACAGAAAAATAAATAAGAATGGATTCAAAATGGTAGACCATAAAAAAATTAATTGAACATATTCTGGTGCCTGATTAGTGACTGCACAATATTGTGAAACTACTAAATGTCATTGGCCAGTACATTTACAACAGTTATGTTTATGTTGTGTGAATTTCACCTCAATTTTTAAAAATTTGAATTAATCAATCACTCATTTAATAAAGTCCAGTTTTTAGAGATCCACCAAGCACTTTTATTATTTAAATGCTTATATGAAATCACAAAATTCAAATATTCACATACCCTAGTTTTAGTCATTTGCCTAAAGTTGTGTTCACTCCTAATATTTAGGATACTGGTTTGAATTTCCATTTCTCACATTTCTATTACATTTATATTTTTCTGTATCAAGGAGTTCTTTACGTCTTTGTACTAGTAGCCATAGAATTGACGTCGTGTAGTACTCACAGAAAAAAAGCAACTCTGCAGAATATGCAGAATAGTATGATAATTAAGCAAAGATGGGTCAGCAAAGAGAGCTGTAGTGCTAAAGGTAACCAATTCAAAATTACCTTCTAGTTTAATCTGTGAACAGTTTTTGGATGGTTTGCTGTTGTTTTCCTTGAAATTATCAAGTTATCTGTTTGACCACTGTAGAGTACTGGCTGAGCATTAGAAAACATATTCATAAACATTCATATAGGACCAAAGAAAAGGCAGCAGAAAAACAACAAATAATCCTTAAATTACTTACATGTGGTTTTAAGCTAGCTTTTCATTTAAATTATTAGACAGTTAAGGCTAATAACTAAATTCTCACTGAGAGAGAAAATCTTTGCCCTATTTGAGGAGAAACCAAGAAAAGTCCTTATAGAATCATGTAATCTGTCCAGGCCTTTCTCTATGTCTGCAGACAGTTAAAAGGGTTACAGTTAAAATCAAGCAAGATAATGCATGGGACAGATTGCAAATTATAAAACAATACAAAGTAAAGTTGTAAACAAATGGAAAGGATAACTATTGCCAGAGAAAACAATTCTTTCCATGGCATAATCCTCAGAATCTAGCTAACAGACAGAACCAGAGAGAAAAAGCAAACTCCTCTCCCGAGGCTCTGATGCTTACTTCACAGACCTTCTGACATTTTTGATGATTATGGCTGCCCAACACCCATCACACAAACTATAAAATGACATTCAGTCCACATTAATTTTGCTTTGCAGTTTTTTATTCCCTTTCCTCTTCCTCAAATGTGTTTTTACCATATTTTATTACATACACACAAATTATTTTCATATTGCCATGAGTCCACTTTGTATTCTTTATTGATAAAGCCCAAGTATACAGACATATTTTTAATCAGCTTTCTATTTTACAATAATTTTACAGTTATAGAAAAGTTGCAAATATTACAGAGAGCTCATGTGCCCTACATACAGTCTTAATTATTAATATCATAACTTGAGTATAGTAGATTTGTCACAACTGCATGGATCAATATTGGTATGTTGTTACTAACTGAAGCCCATACTTTATTTAGACTAAACATCCTTTATTTTTAACAAATGTCCTTTTTCTGCTCCAGGATCCCATAAAGTGCGTATCATGTTACATTTTATGACTTAACATGTAGCAGTGTAAATCACATGACATTTAGTCACCATGGGCACATCAGGCTCCTCTTGGCTATGACAGCTCTCAGACTTCCTTTGTTTTTTGATAACTCTGACAGTGTGGGGAAAGGCTGCTCAGGTGTTGTGTAGAATGATCTTCCTTCCCTTCAGGTATACCTGATGTTTTTCACAGAGGTTTTTGAGATCATGACCACAGTGGTAAAATGCTATTTTCATCGCATTAAATCAAGGGTACACACTATCAGTACAGTTCATCAGTGATGATATTAACTTCCATCTCCTGGATGTAGTCATGTTTGTCAGACTTCTCTACTGAATAAAATTTTTCTCATAAGCTAAAATTTGAACAGCAGTGGCTATACACATCTTGCACTTCAGAGGTGGAGATTTATGCTCTATTTCCTTGAAGGGGGAGGACTGACATAAATTATTTGGAATTCCTCTGAACAGAATCAGTAAGCATTTTGTTCTACTTTATTTGGCGATGAGAAGCATGACTTTGAGGCAAAAGTTTAAGCACTCTGGCCTGTAGGAGGGTGTAAAAGAAGGAAGGCAGGCCAAATTAAAGCTGGGATTTGACCCGGTTGATGCCACAGGCTACTGGGATCCAAGCTGCACCTTGGCCTGTCTATCCTAACCACCAAAGTGGGAAGCTTTTATCTGTCAGTTCCCATTTTCTGTTGGCAAGGTTAGCCTCACAGGCAAGCGATCCACCCCCTCTGTCACCACCACAAGGATGCCCAGTGGGCTCCCAGGGGCAGACTGTCCCTCAGCATCAGGGGAGCCACAAGGCAGGAAGCCCCAGGTAGGTGGTGTAGCCCAAGATGAGATCCTGTTACACCTGTTGGAAGCTGGTCTTAGTCATCACAACATTGGCTGGAGAAAGAGGTGAGGCTCAGAAAATTTTAGTATCTAATACGCAACAGCACATCTTTAATTTTAATAGTCTTTAATGCAAGTGAACGAGACAAAAAAAAAAAAAAAAAAATGGTTTTCCCTGGTAGCTTCTCCCATTCTTTTTTTTTTTTTTTTTTTTAATTCATTTTTAAATATTGAATAAATACATTTATGCCATTATGGGATTTGATGTGTTGATTACTTGTACAAAATGGAGTGCTTACATCCTTCACTACTAATCACTAATCAACATCTTTCACTACTCAACATATTTTTAATCATCAGAGAAATGCAAACCAAAACTACTCTGAGATACCATCTAACTCCAATAAGAGTAGCCTACAACACAAAATCCCAAAACTACATATGTTGGCGTGGATGTGGAGAAAAGGGAACACTTCTGCACTGCTGGTGGGAATGCAAGCTAGTACGTTCCTTTTGGAAGGAAGTTTGGAGAACACTCAGGAATCTAAATGCAGACCTGCCGTTTGATCCCGCAATTCTTCTTCTAGGTGTATATCCAAAGCTGCTCCCATTCTTAACCTCTCCTCCCTCCCCTCTGGGGCAGGTACATAGGTGCTTAGGCCAAGGCATCAGGCAGGGAAGCTTTAAGCCCCAGCTTTCACCCGTTTCTTCTTTCTTCCGGTTTTGCAACCCACCAAGCTTTCAGAACACTTGTAAGTCCAGGCAGAGGGAGTATTCTCATTCAGAGGCTTAGGCCTGAGGCCATTCACACATGTATGCTAATATTTTGTTTAGAGTATTTTTGCATTTGTATTCATGACAGTGAGTGGCTTTTAATTTTCCTTTCTTGTTTGTCCTTGGCAGGGTTTGGTATCAAGGTTATGCTGGCCTCCTAGAAGGAGTTAAGGAGTATTTTGACTGTTTTTCTTTTCTGTGAGAAGGACCTTGTAAGATTAGAGTCATATCTTCCTTAAAGGTGTTTGCTTCCAAACATTCACATTTGAAGGTATGTTAGCCTGGAGTTTTCTTTGTTGAAACATTTTAATTATAGATTTATCTTTTATAGGCAGAAGAATAATTTTCATTTTTATTTCTTGAGTACAATTTTATAGGTAGGTGCATTTTTCATATTTTTTTCAGTTCATTTAGATTCTCAAAATTATCAGCAGGATGTTTGTTAAAACAGCTCCTTACACTTTTGTATTACATGTTTGTTTGCTATTTCATTAATTAATGCATTTTGGGGTTTTTTTTTTTCCTTTCTTTCCTTTCCTTTTGGTTTAATTGATTATTCTTTTCTAATTTCTTGAGATGAATACTTGGATGCATCATTCATATTTAGCCTTCTTTCTTTTGTAATATTTGCAATTAAGGCTATCAATTAGGACCTAATCTGCATCTCACAATTTGATTTATCGTATTTTGTTAAAAGTGTTTTCTAATTTCCATTGAGACTTCTTCTTGAGCAGTATATTAATTAAATTCTACACCTTTCTGGCTTTTTAAGTATTTTTTAATTAATGATTTCTAGCTTAGTTGCACTGTAGCCAGGGCACTTACTCTGTACGATTTCAATCCTCTGAGATTTGTCAAAACACTTTCTATGGCCCAGAATAAATTTAGGTAAATTTTCTAGGTACACTTGATAAGAACGTGTACTCCATAGCTGTTAGAGGTATGTATACATTATATAAATGTAAATTACATATTTACCTATTTTTTCAAAGTTTTTTTTTTTTGGTAAATTTTTGCAAATTTCAGATTCATATGAGAGTACAAAGATTAGATTACATTGTTTGCGTTTATTAGGTAAAGTTCAAGTTCACCCAGGGGGTGTATATACCCTTACAGTGTGCCCATTTGGTGAGAACTCACCAAACCTCCTCCCTCTCTCTTCCCCTCTACCTTCTCCCTCCTCCTTCCTGCTTGAATTTAATTCTTTTTCTTTCCTGTGGGCATATGGTTGTTTATCTACCGGTTTGATATTAGTATTGAGTGTTAATATGCTTGTTTTTCCATTCTCGTGATACTTTACTAAGAAGGCTGTTCTTCACCTCTATCCAGGTTAATACAAAAGATATAAACTCTCTGACTTTTTAATGGCTGAATAGTACTCCATGGTGTACTTTCAAAGTTGTTAACTTGGTTGTTCAAATCATCTATCTCAATTTTCACAGATTTTTTTTTTGCCTACTTGTTCAATAAGCTACAGAGAGAAATGCATTAAAAATAAAGTCACTATATTTTGCATTTCTATGTATATTTTTTACTGCTTTTATTGTAATTTCTGTCTTTTTTTTTTTTTTTTTTTTTACATATTTTGAAGCTTTGTTATGTGATGGATATAATATCAGGATCATTCCAGGGTCATTGTAGCTGAAGGCTGGCTGTCTGATTTCTCTCAGATGCTTCAAGCAATTAACACCTTCTTGTTGGTTCACTAATTTCTAGACATGTAGCTAATTAATATGTTCTGAGGGTTTACATCTCCATAAAATTCACATGTTGAAGCCCTAACCCCCAATTTGATGGTGTCTAGAGATGACACCTTTGGGAGGTGATTAGGTTTGGATTATGTCGTAAGGGTGAGATAGTCATGATATGAATAGTGCCCTTATGCAAAAGGAAACAGTGATTTATCTTTTTTTCATAGTCACACAACCAGGAGAGGCCATTCCAGCACAAATCAAGAAGATAGCCCTCAGGAAGGCAGCAAGAGGGTCCTCCCAAGATGCCAAATCTACCACCAGATTCATCTTGATCTTGTACTTCCCAGCCTCTAGAACTGTGAGAAATAAATACCCATTGTTCAAGCCACCCAGTCATTGGTATTTTGACCTAGAGGCCTAAGATAAGATACTAGCTTTTCTAAATTAATCATTCAGATAACCAGACACTGTTCTAGACTCAGCACCTTTACCTTGAGGTAAGACAAAGTCTTAGGTAAAATCTATCATGGAGAGTTTGCTGGGAGATAAGTCAGTGCCTGGGATTTCTGAAATTATTCCCTTTCCTTCCCCTGCTTCCTCCACACCCTACTGTTTTCTCCAGGCAGCTGTATCCTAAATAAATCACTTGCACCTCAATCACTGCCTCTAGATGTGCTTCTCGGAGAACTCAACCCAAGACACCTCTTGATTATTTAACACACTGTTTATTCACTGTACCTACATGTGAAAAGCTCCTACTCAGCCCTGTGAAAAATGTTAGATGTACGCTAAAAGAAATGCAAGTTATGTATTGGTGATAATTTTTAGTTTTATAAATACATCTTAACTGATCAAATTTGAGCCATTTTATCCATTTCAATAGTCTCATATCTACAACTTGAATTCCTGTATCTTACAAAAGTTGAAGACATTTCCTACATCAGGGGCATTCTAGGTCTTCTCACTTAAGGAGACGGAGAGGGATAATCTGCCTTGAAGTACTCCGCTTACCTTCTTATTGAAGGGATTCCAACTTCCCTTTCATTCACATGCTTTCAAGATTTCTGTGATTAGGGTGAGTTAGAAGGAAAAGATAGATACATTGCCTAACAAATATTACACATAAAAAGAGCACGTTGTCATAGAGTTTAGAGATCCTCAAATCCAACCCCATACTTTTATAGGAAATAAACGAAAAAGAACAGTAATGACAGTCCCCCAAGACCACTCATAATTTAGTATTATAATCTAGTTTTCCTGATTTCCAAACCAGCAATTTTTATCACTATACATTGTTTAGGATTGGCTACTTGGTACACTCACAGGGAATAACATTATCAGAATTATTTGAAGCTAAACAGTGTGTGCCATAGGGCAATCAAGGGGAGCACCAAGTCCTTGGCAAGAGATCAGATGAGGGTGTAGCTCATCCTTAAGGAATGGGACAAAGAGGAAGAGCAATGTCTAAAGTTAATGGGAAACCACGAGTCAGGTGGGCAGTCAGCCCCGGCGTTAAAGCAAATGTGTCAATACAAGAATAACAGGATTCTGTGTTAAACTCAAAAGTGTGACAGACTCTCCTCAGCTTTAAGGAGCAAAAGACGATAAGCATATTGAGAAATAAAATATGTAAATCTTCACTCATTGCTATTTCACCTTCTCAAGGCCAGCAGACAAAACATAGCCTATTAGCACAAGTGACACACCCCTGATCACAAAGTGGATCTGGAACTTTATTTTCCAAACCTTAATCAAAACAATAATCTCTTAGTAAGGTTTTTATCTTAATTTCATAAACCAATTTCCAGTTTCTAAAAACAAGAAAAAGTAAAATATTTGAAATAAAAGCATCCTATCACTCTAGTTCACAAACCAACTAAAATATAGGAGAATGTTTTATCTTTACTTTAATCTAATAATAAACATGTAAAATATAACTATAAATCTTTGACTTTATTTTGCTTTATAATCAATCAGGAATAAAGTGGCTCTTCCTGGCATAGTTACTATATTTTTCTGTGGATAGTGTGCAGACACATCTTTAGCCCAAACTACAGAAAATAAACCTTTCATTTTAATTCTTTAAATCAAATTTTCATTTGTTTACATTTAGGTGCTTGTTTTTTATATCATAAAGTAATTTTAGCATTTATCTTTTAACATATTTTGGTATATGAAATTTTGTGTAACAAATAATTGATTACAAAGAATAAGAACAGATACAAGGTATAAGAAATGTGATGAATCAGTACCAAATTTATGATATTTATGCATGGTAGAAGGGGAAGCACTCTTCAGCACTGTCAACATCAGAAGTATCGTCTTCTCCAATTTCTTAATTACTGGAATCTTCTGAAGAGTCACTTTCCTCATCTCTGTAAATTTCATCATCCTCAGTTCCATCCATTGCATTGGGGATGCCGCTTTTTTTTTCTTTTTTTTCTTTTTTTTTTTTTTGTAGAGACAGAGTCTCGCTTTATCACCCTTGGTAGAGTGTCATGGTATCACAGCTCACAGCAACCTCCAGCTCCTGGGCTTAGGTGATTCTCTTGCCTCAGCCTCCCCAATTGCACAACCACTTCCTTCTTGACAATATTTGACGATCTGAGGACCCTGTCACAAACCTGGGCAATGAATGCTTTTTTGATTCTGCTTGTAGGTGTTAAATTATTATCAGCTGATTACATCCATGACATCCACTCCCATTAAAGGGCTTGTTTACTGACACATCAAGAGGGTGCAGTTGGCTGGTTAGTCTATGAGGTATCACAGCAAGTTGGGTTTTCAAGTCTGCCGTGATTGCTTTTGCACTTTATATAACACAGGCTTTTATTGCAAGGTCATCATAAGTTCAACAGAACTGACTGCCATATTCCAGGGTGTTATTTTGCCTACAGATAATTATTCTTTTCCAGAGTTCCACTTTCAATACATCAGCACAGATATGGATATTACTTCTCATGTATACTGCACATCCTTATTTTTCTCTGAAAAATTTAGACAAAAAGTACACATTATACATAGCAAAATATGGCCTAAATTCCCTGAGATTTTCTTTGCATAAATTCATTTTCTTTGTATATATATTTGGTTCTGTGAGGTCGGCTAAAACAGGGTTAGTTGGCAGGACACACTTTGAAACTGGTTAACATTTCTGTGTTTGTAACTCCTGTGACCACACCATCTGTAATCCGTGCAGCCTTTTAGTCATCTTCAGAAGGTCAATACTATCTCACTATTATCCCTATTCTTCCAATAGGAAATTAAAGCACAGAGTTTAAATATCTTGTCCATCCTTAAGGGAGGAAGAGGTAGCAATAATTAAAAGCCAAGAACAGTGAACTGATCCCAGACATATCTAACACCTAAAATGTTATGACCCACGGGAGAGAGTCCAAAAGACACAAGCATGAAGCAGAGTGGAGGATCTGAAGTTCAGGCGTGTCCAGGAAGCTGGTCTTCTGTGACTACAGGGGTGACTACTCAGGGCTGAGTCAGGTTTCAGCACTTCCATCTCAATGTTAAGACTGTACATCTTTGGACTGAAGACAGAGTCCAATCCTGGAGCTAAATGAGGGCATAGACCTCCATCAGCAGGAAGACAGGGGACCCTGGCAACTAAAGTGGCAGGGTCGTACTCGGCACCTCAGTTACCAAGGTGATGGAAAAGCATTTGGAAAAGAAGGAAATAAATTGCTAGCATCTTTTCTTCTCCAACAAACTTCACAGGTTCAGGACATCCCAGATGCAGCCATCTCAGTCAGTGAAGCTTCTTCACCCCAACACGGTCACAGCACCTCTCAGGCACATTTCCAAATCCCACCAGCTGTGCCAGGGAGGCTCCCTTTTCCAAAGACAGGAGACTTTTTAGTCCTATACAAAAGTTATCTCTCATTCTCTAAACAGAAAGTACTGTTTATTACATACATTAGCAATATGATTTTTAAAATGTAAGTATCTACTACCAGGAAGCATCCACCTCAACAGAAGCACCTACTACCTGTCTCTGGGGATCTGTCCTCCTAAACACTGACACGCAACATGTGTGCCTTGGAAATGGAGCTTGGGGATTTTATTCAAACATAATAGTTGTATGCAAATAAGCACAATAATTTAGGACAATAAGAACTGTCAAACAATTATGTATAGAATTTTATAACTATTATTTTTTTTTTAGAGACAGGATCTTACTCTTACACAGGCTGGAGTGATGCAGTACATGATCAGAGCTCACTGGAGCCTTGGATTTCTAGGCTCACTTGATCCTACTCGGTCTCCAGAATAGCTGGGACTATGGGCTCACACCACTCTGCCTAGATAAATTTTTTAAAATTTTTGTAGTGATATGGTTTTTCTGTGTTGCCTAAGCTGGTCTCAAATTGCTGGCCTCAAGCTATCGTCCCACCTCAGTCTCCTAAGGTGCTGGGATTACAGACATGAGCCACCATGCTCATCCATAATTATTCTTATTAGAGGCGTAATGCCTGTCAATTAACCAAGCAAGTTAATTTCTCTGAAGACAGATGCTTTTAGATTTTAAGAGTAAATTTTGTAGCTATGGAGAAAAAATTGCTTAAAAAGTATTTAGAGTAGAAGTGTGCAGTTGTAGGTTAGAAAATATAGATAAATATTCCACTTTTTAGCAAGACGAAATATTCTGACCTTCCAGAATACATTGAGACAAACTCACAGTATTCGTCAGCTCTGGAAGCAATACAATCTTCTACATAATTAAATAAATGTGTGTAGACATATTTATACTCACACATAAAGCGTTTCATTTTATTGTGGAGATAATTTTATTTGATGTTGTATATACAAGTATTTTGCTTTGCAACAATATATTTCCAAGATTTCCCAAGTATGTGAAAATAAAGACTTTCATTTGGATGAAATTAAAACCTCAGGAACAGTTCTACAAGATGACACTTCTTTATATTCTGTCCTAAGAATACATTTAGGCTATCAAATGGCACATTAAACCCATTTGAACTGTGCATTAAAAATAGCAAATATCAACATATTCTTCATTTTAAGTTGTCCATTAAAATTCAAACTGTACTCAAACTCCAGCAATAAAAATATTACTTAAAAATGAGAGATATTTGATTCCATCATATTACCAATATTAGCAGCAAATGGGTTTTGTTTGTGTTGTCTAGAATTAAATTTGGATTATATTTCTCTGAGCCATGAAATCTTTCAGGTTCAAACTGATATGGATCTTCACAGCACAAAGGTAGTGTATCATTTGTTCTTGAAAATGATTTAAACAGTCCTCTGGTGTATCATTTAATATAAAAGAAGTCATTTACCCAATGGCACTTATTTTAATTTCCTAGGGCCACCATAAGAAGTATCACAAACTGGGCAACTTAAAAAAAGAGCAATTAATTCTCTCATTCTGGCTAGATGTGAGGCTGGGAGGTGTTCGAGGCCCTTGAAGGGCTTTAGAGGAAACTCCTCTGCACCCTCTTCCCTGCTTCTGGTCCTTGACATTTCTTGGTCTGTAGCTGCAAGACTCCAGTTTCTGCTTCCATCTTCATGTGGTCTTCTCTCTGTATCCTCTGTGTGTCTGGGTATCCCCAAATCTCACTTGCCTTGTAAGGACTTCAGTCAGTGGATGCAGGGCCCACCCCAATCTAATATAACTCAACTTGATAACATCTAACAAGACCCTGTGTTTAAATAAGGTCCTATTCACAGGTATCTGGGTTCGGACTGAAACATATCCTTTTGAAGGACACAATTCAACCCACAGCAGCACTCATGTAGCAGAATTAAATTAGTAGACCTCAAAACAAGTGACTTGTGTCTTCCTCCCTACTGGTATAAATAGAATCACTCGTTAACAGTAGCGTTTTCCTGATTCTCTTCCCTTACTCCTGGGCCCCGAGTCATTTTCATGGTCTTGCCCACAGCACGTGTAGTCTACAGATGGAAAACGAGTGGGTAATTCCCTCATTTTCTTTCTATCCATTCTTTGACTTCAGGTGAAGAAGTCACGGTATCTGGACTGGGATTCTAGGGTATTTATTTGCTGGTTTAGTTTCTTTATATATGACCTGCTAACTCGACTCAATGTCATTCCCAAACCTGATCAAAATACTACAAGGAATATTTCAATACTAGAAACAAACTATAGCCTTTAATAAATCAATCAGAATTGGATGTTCTTTTGTGAAAACTTCATGTAATCAGTAGGGAAAAAAGAAAAACTAAATAAAAAAGAAAAATGTAATCAAGTGGGTTGACAACCAGCAAAAGATAATTAAAATGGTCCTGTTTTGTTTCTCAGTTTCATTAACATGCAAATGAGATTCATGAAGTTTGATAATGTGTTTTACCAAGAGCCATAGAAATGAATTAAGAATGAAAATGAGCCCCAGTGATGGAGGCTCTTGATGAATATATAAATTAATGAAAAAATATGATTTGATCCACTTAATAACATTTTTTTTGTGATTTATTGAACCTGAACAAACAAAATAAATAGGTACATTAAATATTGTCTCTTTCAGTGGACTGCATTCTATAAAATCTTCTATTATTCAAATTCAGCGATGGTTACATGTTAGACTCTGCCCTACTTTAAAAAGAAGTACAGGATAGAAGCCTGACTCTAAGATCAGGGTGTGACAACAGCATTCCTGCTCAGAGAGCCCCCAGGGCAGCATCTGAACCGGCCCTCAGAGAAGCCAAGAGAGAGCCCACTTGCCTGATCAATAAGGGAATTGAGAATTATACATTAGGGAGAGACGGTCTGGCAGGACCAGTAGCTTTCACTACAAGGCACTTAAAAGGAATAAACTAGCATTATCTGTACGAATACATTCAAGTACTCCCCAATTTCCCATTTGATACAAGAATCTCAGTTCTTACTCTCTATTAACATCTTCATACTTAAAAGCACACATTAGTGGACATTTCAAGTAATACGAGTTGAAGTTTTAAAATAAAATTATGTCAAGTTGTTACACAAACATCTGCACTGTAATTACAACTGTCTATGACACACGTGTGTGTATACACATACACACACATAAAGTGTGACAGATGGCCAGACACCCACACACACACACACACACACACACTATTGGCCATGTCCAACGTTCATTGTGCTCAAACATTAAAAAACAGCACCAAGGAGAGCATCAGGGAATAAAACTGAAAGAAACGGCTGACCGATGTGGCATGAAAGAAGGGGACTATAAATAGACAAAGCATGGTTTTAATAATATAAAATAACATAATAATACGTGATCTCAGTATCTATCTTTCGTGGTTGTTAGTGTGTTTTCTGTGGTAGCTCTGTCATCTCGCCTGTTTCCCTCAGTGCAGATAATTTTTCCCTAAGTACATTGTAAAAAGTGACCACAATGATACAAAGTGTTTTCAACGTCTTTCTTATTTCCACTGCAAGTTGCTTATTATCTTCACTTTCCTTTAAACATATTCAAGGGATCAAACACAACCTACCTGAGAGGTAGGAAACACTATGAACTGTTTCAACTCTAATGGAGCATGAAAGCCTTATTACGCTCCTATTCTTCTACAGGCAAGAAAATAATGTCCACCACTTTGGGAATTAAATAAATTGAGGAATTATTAGTTTTGAGTAACTAGCATCTTTTTAAATTACTTCTTGCAAACTTCTTTGCTTAATTTGAAATAGAAGGCCAATTAAGTATTCATCACTACTGCATGTATAACGATTACATATTATTATAGAAAATTTGTTTTTATAAGATATGCAAAAAGCTTGCCAGATTGAAGGAATTCATCTTTAAACTCTGAAATGATAATATAGGATTTTCAAATAGAATATAGCCCTTTGCCATTCTAAACATAAACTAGATGTCATATGTATCTCAAGAATTTTTAGCTATTTGCTTATTTAGAAATGTATTTCCTTTTACGATGTATAACTTACCTAATTCTATTAAAGGAGAATGGAAAACCAGTGAGATTTGTCAGGAAACATTCAGAGAAAAAAAAAAAAAGAAGGAACTTACCATCTCTTCGATTTAGCCTTGCAAATCCCGGACCATGACTGCTAGAAAGCTCCGAAGAACTACTGAATGATGCTGGAGGCAAGGCAGACACGAGAGGCTCGTCACAATCATCTGGCAGGAGGAAAAATGCCACATCAGGATAAGTACAGTGCTAACAGGAATCAACAAACAAATAAAACATCAAAAACTAGAATTGAGGATCTATGAAAATATGCCTATTACTTATACGCAGTTTTCTATTGCAAGTCTAGTAATTTTAATAAGAAGAAACTATAGCAACAAAAAAGAAGCATCACAGACACCATAAAATAACATAATATCTTAAGGTAAAAAAAAGTTTATTATACCTCATCATTAAAAGATTTATAAATCTAACTATATTAAAATTAAGAACTTAGCGTTTTCAAAGACAATACAAAATAAAAAGGGAAACCACAAAATTTAGGAAGTACTTCCAAAATACAGATACAAGTACACAATTAGCATTCCAAATAAAGGAAAACAAAAACCACCTTTAAATCAGAAAATGCACGAAAGAAATGGCACACGTACAACGAGACTCCACAGCACACAGCCTATATAAATTGATGCTCAAACTTATCAGGAGAAAGAAATGTAACTCAGGACAGCCACAGGTACAATTCATGGACAGTAGATCAGCAAGACACATGTTTAGTAACATCAGACCATCCAGAGAATGCTGGCAAGAAAGGCTCCAACACACTCTAGTGTGCATCTACACTCAGACAACATTTCAAAAACAAAATGTCATTAGTTGTATATTTGCACTTTCACATACCCACGTATTACCAGTTTTCGTGATACACAGGTCCTTCTAGTCAAAGCCTCTCTATGATAAACCACTGGCTCCAAGGAGATCTGTCTTCTCACCCAAGGGCAATATAAAAATACTAGGATGCTTTGTGTCCCATGAAAAGAAAAAAGTACTGAGCTAGAGGAACTTGGATTTGTGCACCAAGAGACACGTAGTTTCTAGCAACATCACTTAGAGTGTCAAAAAATTATTAACAACCCATACATCCAATGACCAAAGAAGAGATCAACTTTAGCACTTATCACAATACGATTATTTACAACAATACAAATAACCACACCAACACAAAACAAAATGGTTGGCTCCTAACAGCAAAATTTTCGAGAAAAAAATCAAGTTATATAGTATACTGATACTTTTGAGAACCTTAACAAGAAAAGATAAGTAATACTGTATGTTATTTTTAAGAAAAAATGTGAATTTTAAAAAAGTTTTTTAAAAATATGGAAATCATAAAATTCAGTATAGTGGTTACCTCTAAAGTAAGGAAGAATCAGGATAACAGAAAAGTAACAGTTTGATTGTTTAAAATGACAGTATTCTAGTTCTTTAACATGTGGTACATTGAAAGGCTTCCAATTATTATCATTCTTCATATATAAATATATATGATATGTATATATCAATATGTATATAAGGATAGAGATTAAAATATATGTAAAATTTATCTTCTATCATGTGTATCACACCTTTTATGAGCATCCTTTTATGTGTATTGCATAACAATACATTGTTTTAATATTAAAAACAAAGTACAAGAGAAAGAGTATAAGAATAATCTCATGTTTATACATACATGTTCAATTCATGCAGCTAATTCTTTATTCTGTGTAATCCCTAAGATACTTTTCCTTTACTTTATACAACTAAGTTGTTCTCTTTTTTTCTCTAATAGAAAAATATTTCCCTCATATTTAGTATTTAGCATATGTTAAATTAAATATTATGAAGGATTATTGTCCCAAATATTTTAATTAACAGTAAGCAATTAAGTTAAAATAATCCAAGAATTATCTAGATTCACCTGAAATTTTATGAAGCTCATTCTGCCTAAACATACTTTGTTCCTGAATACCTTTTCCAAGCCTTTGCCTAATGTAGCATTTTATTTTTATGATTGTCTCATTTTTATTTAAAGTCCACTTTTTCTTATGTTATACCTTAAATTCTTCTGCCAACTCTTACAACAGACAGTTCCTGCACTTCTACTGACTGGCTTAAATACTCACACCAGTCAATCTAGTTGTAATTCAAGAACTAAGGTGTGTGGACATGAAAAGGTACACAGCGCCCAGAGTGTTGAAGCAAACTCTGATTGCACCCAACTGCAGACAACAACCAGAATGCTTTACAGTGCTCTGTAAACTACTGGTGTGTGTGTGTGTGTCTGCACACACAAATGAGTGCATGGCATATATGGGGGAGGAAGTATGTGTGGGGGGTTATTTACTCGAACTATAGAGATTTTTAAATCATCAGTATGCAGGTGTGTGATGAAAGGGATGTTTAACTGCAATTCACAATCAATTATGCAAATTCCAATCGATATTTTAGACGTAAAATGCCTCTCTAGTGCAATCACTCTAGAGAGCATATATTTATTGTTCATTTGTTTTTGCCAACTATAAATTGAGAATCAATATTCTTCACTTTTAACTTTAAAAGAATGGAATTAAAATAAAAGAAGGAATACTTCTCTCCATGTGTGGAGAGAGGGAAACTGGAACTGCACGACAGGAAGCAGATGGGGGCTGCTGACATTTCATAAGGTTCTCGTTGTTGACCTTCGGGTTATAAGACATTATTTTTCATGGTTATCTACTATAAATATATACATTACCCCATAACTTACTGTATGTCTATTTTGTAATAAAATATTTTAGTGATTCCTGTACAAAATAAATAACACATGTTTAGCAAATACTCCATGCTGAGAACTTACAATAATTCCACACAGAGTAACTAATCTTTACCCCTACCTTGTTGATGTACTAATATTGTTATCTTACGGATGAGGTTGTTGAAGCACAGACTTTGATTAATTTGCTCATCTCATTGTAGTAAAACCATGATATTCACAAAGCAAGTTGGGGTCCAGAGTCAAGAATGTGAGAACACTATGACTATAATTTTTATGTCTGCAGCTTTGGAGTACAGGAATTTTTTAGACATCATAATGGCATAAATAAGCCATCTCTCAAAGAGTTGTGTATTCCAATTCCAGGTTTGTCTTGCTATTTATTTGACCTTCAGTAGCCTTGACACCAGAGGAAAAGGACCACAAACAACAATAATGAGTCTGCAGTAAAAGGGATATTGTGCAAGGAAAAGGCAGTTTCTTGATTTGCAAAGTTAAGGAACAGATTCCAGCTCAAATGCTCTCAACCAGACATAATTTTGTGCATACACACACATACACACACACGGAAATATTAGCAGTATTCTGAAGACATTTCAATCACTACAACTGGGAAGTAGTTACTTCTGGATCTAGTGGGTTAAGTCCAAAGATGATATTAAACATTTAATAATACACAGGGTAGCCCTTCATGACAAAAATGATCTGGTCTCAAATTTCAATAGCACCAACGTTGAGAAACACTATTCTGGCCTCAAGCCAGCAAACTAGTCTCCTGAAGTAATCTCTCAAGCTAGAACCTTGACTCCTCCTACATATCAATGATTATTAGCACTTGTTCATAGTTAATTTTCAGATGCAAATACAGATTACTCGTAACACATAAACATGTAGTCACTTAAGGTGCTTTGCAAATCTGAAATAACATTTCAGCTCAAAACATAATTGTATTTTTTAATTAAATTCTATGTTAAATTGTCCTTTTTTCTGGTCTCTTCCCCACTGGACCACAGATAACATTCAGGTTAAAGGGGCACAGAACAAACAGCATGAAAACTCTATTCATGAAATTTAATAATACAATCACCAAACATTTTATAGAAACTTGTACAATTAAAGATGATAGTAAGGCATATTGGGTTAATTATTGTTCCCCTTTTTTTTAGAGAAATGAACATCACTCCCATTACTCTCTGCTTATCCAAAATTTATTATATTTTATTTGACTTTTTCAGTCATATTATAATTTAGACATTAACCTTGACACCTTGACAGCAGTTGGAAATAGTAAACTATAGATTAGTCTTTTTTTTTCTTTTTTCTTTTTCTTTTTTTTTTGTTAAAAATTTCCTATACACTAATTACCTCTAAAGAGTTTTAATTAATTCTGTTAGAATATCTGTAATTAGAAAATAAAATTTTCTAATTTTATTTTCTAAAATAAAATTTTCTAATTTTATTTTCTAAAATAAAATTTTCTAATTTTATTTTCTAAAATAAAATAAAAGTTTCTAATTTTATTTTCTAAAATAAAATAAAAGTTTCTAATTTTATTTTCTAAAATAAAATAAAATTTCTAAACTAAAATTTTATAAAGCTCACTTCCATACACATACACACATACACAATGATACACAAATGTATACCTTTTCAATCAATATCTCAGAAAAGTCACCATTTACTCTTCATATGAGAGAAAAATGTACCATTGTCATTAAGAAGACAATGACAAATTAGTTCTCTGGCAAATCGTACACACAAAACAACTCAATAGCCTCTTACAAATAAAGATGCAAGCTATTTTAATAGATTGATAGAAAGTAATTTAATTTTTAAAAGGCCTTAATGCATAATTCTCATAAGCAAGTAAAAGCTGCTCAGTTTTTAATAAAAGTAATTCACTTCTGTTAAACTGTGTGCAACACCACCTGTACTAACATAACAGGTGTACGTTATTGGGTGCTTATGTTCTCAGTGTTTTACACGTATTAATTCATTTGATCCTGAAAAATACTCTGTACTTCTTTTTCTTTGAAACAGGGTCTCACTGTTACCCAGACCTTGAGTACAACAATGTGATCATAGTTCAGAGCAACCTCCAACTCCTGCTCAAGCAATCCTGCCTCAGCCTCCTGAGTAGCTAGGACTGCAGGTGTGCACCAGCACATTTAACCAATTTTTCCTTTATTTTTTTTTAATATTTTTTTAAGAGATAAAATTTCACTCTTAATCAGGTTGATCTTGAATTCCAGCCTCAAGCAATCCTCAGCTTCAGCCTCTCAACGTGCTAGGATTACGGGCATCACTCCCAGTTTCCTATACTATTTGATACCATTAACTCCGGGATCAATTGAGGGAAAAGGAGCACAATAATTAAATAATTTACCCAATGAAACATGGCTAATAGGTGGTAAAAAACAGTGTTTAAACTAAGGCATTTTGGTGCCAGATCGCTTATTTTGACCCAGTACATTGTTGAAACAAATATTGGTGACCTAAAATATACTTAGAAAAAAATAGGGCTGATTTTTAGCAGCATTCAGTTTAGTTGCCACTGAATAAACATTTTCTCTATTATTTGGAAGACTTGCCAAAAATCATTTGCATGCCTGCTAATAAATCAAATTCCCCACAAGAATATGCATTGGAGAATGGAATGGGATGGAATGGGATGGAATGAGATGGAATGGAATGGAATGGAACGGAATGGAATGGAATGGATGGGATGGAACGGAATGGAATGCAAATATGCTTAAAATATTCAAAAATCCCCATTCACTACTAGATACAGGACTGGGACCATTTAGAGGGAGCTTTTAGAAACACTGGAATCTTATTCCTGTCAGAAACAGTTTACTGGAAGAGGGGAGGGGCAAGATGGCTGACTGGAGCCAGCCTCCAACAGAGGCTCCCATCCAGAAGGAAGGATAATGTCCAGAAAGTACCCAATTAAGCTGAAGACTGGGAGCCGAGCCAAGAGAGAAGAGTGATAAGTGCAGGTCACCTCAGCTGAAGCAAGCTGCGACTCCAAGAAGCAAACTTCAGATACAAAATTCATCCCAAAGGAGAAGTGTCCATCCCCTCCCAGGAAAGTTGTGTGTGTGTTTCTTTTTTTTCCTTTTTCTCTTCGTTTGCTCCTGTAGGTTTTCTACAGGCGAGCAGTGAACTGAGGACCTCTTGGGTGAGAGCTGTAGAAAGTGGGGTCTACTTCCCCAGAGGGACCCTGTTGTAACCCTGATCACTCTCTTGCCAGGCAGAAAAATTGAACTAATGTTTTCCCTGCCATTCTGAACTTACAGTCCACCTTTCCCAACTTGCCTGACGAACCAGAAGCCTAATCCCTTGCAGAGACTGCGGGAGGAGGCTCATGAGCAGCACCTCCTGCTCTGCCCGACCAAGCACGTTGGGCTCTGCCCAGCCAAAGCCTAGGGTCCCACCCTGCTAAAGCTGAGAGTCCCCTGCCCCACCCCACTCCAGCCTGCGGGAGCCTACACATGGTGCCCCACCCAGCCAGAGTCTTGAGCCCAGATCTCTCCTTGCCGAAGTCACCAGGGTCCAGGCACTGCCAGAACCATGTGCAGCGCCCCCTGCCCTGCTGCTGGATCCATGTGCCCCATGCTCCCAGAGTTGCTCCTGCAGCCAGAACTCCCTGGCTGTGGCAATTGCCTTGTAGCTGCGCAGGGTCACTTCCCACAAAGATTCAGCAACAACAGAGCGATCCCACCAGGGTCTAATATTGGAGAGGCACCTCCCCGACTCTGAGGACTGACAGAGGAAACCAGAACTCAGAACTCACTCTACAGGGATATCGGAGCTGCAGAGCACCAGGGCAAAGGTGTGGGCGCTGAGGGAGAAAAGCATTTGCTGACTTGTTACCTTCAGGATTAGACTGAGTCCACGTGGAACACTTGCCAGTGGCTACTGAGTACCCCAGGCAGGCAGGCCTCAGCTCCACCAGCCAGCTGGTGGCAGATGGTAGTGGCTGGGCTCAGGGGCATTGAACCTCCTTTGACTCTGAAAGGTGCAAAGCCCCCAGCACATCTGCTTATTGGAGGGAGCAGGACCTCAGCCCTGTGGGGTCACCAGTGACTGGGCATGAAAAAGGAACAAAGTGGAGAAAGAGAAACAGCCCCCTGGTCCAACTCTGTTATAAGGCAGGCCTTTCTGACTCCACAGAGCACTGAGTGAGCAAAATTTGAGCAGCCACTAGGCCTCAGCCATCTAGTTTCTGGAGACCTTTCAAATCCTCCCGCTTGAGAGTTCATATTGACTGGGTCAATTGGTTTGGGTGGTACCCTGGTTGTGTGGTAACAGGAAGGGTTGCTTTTCCTCTTCCAGTTGTTGTCTGTGGGGGATGGGGTATCTTAAGTTGCTTATATTTATCCACAGCTAAGACTTCACCAGAGTCACTGATCCACTAGGATCGGACAAAAACCAGCTAAATACAAGACAGAACCACCTCACCCCACCACACCAAGCAGGTTTCCTAAGCCTCAGACTATAATGCTGTACGGGTCCTTTGCAAAGCTATAGGGGAAAAAACTGCAGTCATCAGTCCCAGATCCTTGACAAAGGGCTGGTTAACCACAACTCTAGGAACTCCCACTCCAATTTCATCTTACCTGCCCATCTAACCAACAGTGAGAAACAATCATAACGCAGAATCAGCGGAAAAATTCTGGCAACATGCATAATCAGAGTAGATCAACTCCCCCAAGGAACAATATGGTAGACACAGCACAAGATCCCATTCATAAACAAATGGCTGAGATGTAGGAAATTGAGTTCAGAATTTGGATAGCAAATAAGATCAACAGAATGGAGGTAAAGATCGAATTAGAATTTCAAGAAGTAATTCAAAAGATATCTCAAGAATTCAATGAATTCAAAGACAAAATGACCAAAGATTTTGACATATTGAGGCAAGAACATGAAGCCTTCAAAGATCTGAAAAACAAAATCCCTCAGTAACAGAATGGAACAGGCAGAAGAAACGATCTCTGACATTGAAGACAAAGCTTTTGAATGCTTCCAAACACTCAAAGAGGAAAAAAAGTGGAGAACAAAAATGGATCATTCTCTCAGAGAGCTCTAGTATAATTCAAAGAGATCTAATATTTGCCTTATAGGAATTCCTTGAAGGTGATGAGGTTGCTTCAAAGGATACAGATGCTTTACTTCATGAGATAATCAAAGAGAATTTTCCAGACATGCCAAGAGATTCTGAAATTCAGATAGCAGACAGTTTCAGAACACTGGCATGACTCAACCCAATGGGTCTCATAGACCCATTATAATTAGCTTCACCAAAGTTATGAAGGAGAAAATTCTGCAAGTAGCCAAACGTAAAACCATAACCTACAAGGGAAGAACATTAGAATGACTATAGATCTCTCTGCTGAAACCTTTCAAGCTAGAAGAGAGGGGTCATTGACCTTTAATCTCCTTAAACAAAATAACTTTCAACCCCAGGATCCTGTATCCAGCTAAACTGAGTTTCATCTATGATGAAGAAATTAAATACTTCATTAAATACTTCAAATTAATGACATGCACATGTTGAAGAAATTTACCATAACTAAACCAGCTCTCCAGGATATTCTCAGACCTATCCTCCATAACAAGCAGCATAATCCTCCACCACCAAAGTAAACTCGCTTGGAAACTTTTGATCAAATTTCAACTTCCACAGAGGCAAAAGGATTAAAAATGTCCACTGGACTTTCAAAAAACTCAATACCCAAAATACTATCTGGCTTAGCAATACTCTCCATTAATGTGAATGGCTTAAATTGCCCTCTAAAGCAGGGGTAGCGAACACGCGGCTAGAGCCGCATGCGGCTCCCGGCCAAAATGAATTTCGGCTCTTTGCCTCTTATCATTATTTTGTATACTGTGGCTCTTTGCCAAGTTTGGATTTTGTTATGCTGCTTCTGAGGAGGGACCTCTGAG
>CAUYPK010161821.1:0-19195 GCA_963574355.1 Loris lydekkerianus
ACTAGACTGTTTATTGCAGCTCAATTTACAATTGCCAAAATGTGGAAATAGCCTAAATGCCCACCAACCCAGGAATGGATTAACAATTTGTGGTATATGTATACCATGGAATACTATTCATTTAAAAAAATGGAGACTTTACATCCTTCGTATTAACCTGGATGGAAGTGAAAGACATTATTCTTAGTAAAGCATCAGAAGAATGGAGAAGCATGAATCCTATGTACTCAATTTTGATATGAGGACAATTAATGACAATTAAGATTATGGGGGGGTGAGGTAAAGCAGAAAGAGGGATGGAGGGAGGGGAGTGGGGCCTTGGTATGTGTCACACTTTCTGGGGGCAAGACATGATTGCAAGAGGGACTTTACCTAACAATTGCAATCAGTGTAACCTGGCTTGTTGTATCCTCAATGAATCCCCAACAATAAAAAGAGAGAGAGAGAAAGAGAGAGAGAGAAAGAAAAAAAAAAGCCTCCAAAAAATCAAGAAACCAAGTCTATCTACAAGAGCATCAAAAAATACTCAGAGATAAATTTAACCATAGAGGTGAAAGTTCTGTACATTAAAAACTATAAAACATTGATGAAAGAAATTGCAGAAGACATAAATACTAGAAAGATATTTTGTGTTTATGGATTGAAAGAGCTAAGACTATTAAAATGTCCATAGTACTCAAAGCACCATACAGATTTATTGTAATTGCTATTAAAAATCCTAGTAACATTCACCACAGAAATAGAAGAACAAACCACAAAAGATTCCAAATAGCTAAAGCAATCCTGAGGAAAAAGAAAATAAAAGTTGGATGCATCATACTTTTCTGATTTAAAATTATATCACAAAACTATAGCAATTGAAAAAGTATGGTACTGATATAAAAAACAAACATATAGATCAGTGTGTTAGAATAAAGAGCCCAGGATAAAACCCAGGCATACAAGGTCAATTGATGTTCAACAAGGGTGATAAGAATATGCAAAGGAGAAAAGATAATCTCTTCAAAAATGGTCTTGGGAAAACTGATTTCCACATGCAAAAAAAAAAATGAAATTATCTTATACCACACACAATAATCAACTCAAAATGGTACTATAGGACCTAAAACTATAAAATTTCCAGAAGAGAATATATGGGCAAAACTCCTAGACATTGCCCTTGGCAATGATTTTTTTTGGCTATCACACCATAACTCAGGCTACAAAAGCAAAATAAATAAATAGGACTATATCAAACTAAATAGCTTCTGCACAGCAGAGAAAATAATCAACAAAATAAAACAGCAACCTAATGATTGACCAAAAGACATTTGCAAACCATATATCTGAGGTTATTCTCCAAAATTTGTGAAGAGCTCAATAGCAGAAAGACAAGTAACTCAATTAATGGCTTCCAGGTACATGGAAAGTTATTCAACATCATTTATCATTGGGGAAATGCAAATCAAAACCACTGTGAAGTATCACCTTATACTTATTAGGATGGGTGGATATTATTAAAAAGCCAACTGATAATGAATGTTGGCTAGGGTGTGGGGAAAAGGGACCCCTTGTGAATGTCCACTATTGGTGGGAATGTAGATTGGTGAAGCTATTATGCAAAGCAGTATGAAGTATTAAAGGGCCAGGTGCTATGGCTCATGGCTGTAATCCTAGCACTCTGGGAGGCAGAGGTGGGTGGATTGCCTGAGCTCATGGGTTTCAGAGGAGCCTGAGCAAGAGCAAGATCCTGTTTCTAAAAATAGCCAGGCATTGTGGCAGGAAACTGTAGTCCCAGCTACTTGTGAGGCTGAGGTAAGAGGATTGCTTGAGCACAAGAGTTTGTGGTTGCAGTGAGCTGTGACACCATGACACACTACCAAGGGTGACAAAGTGAGACCCTATCTCAAAAAAAAAAAAAAAAAAATCCAAATAAATAAAAATAGAACTATCATATAACTCAGCGATCTTTCTTCTGGTATATACTGAAAGGAAATGAAATCACCCACTCATAAAGCTATCTGCACTCCTGTGTTCATTGCAACATTATTCACAATAGCCAAGATATGGAATCAACCTTGTGTCTATTGACAGACAACCTAGTGTCTGTCAAAGGATGAATGGATAAACTGTAGCATGTGCACATACACAATGGAATATTATTCAGCCATATAAAGGAGATCCTGCCATTTGCTACAACATGTATGTACCTCAAAGATATGTTAAACCAAACACAGAATGATAAATACTGCTAATTAAAATAAAAAATTCTATGTACAGTCAGGCACAGTGGCTCACACCTATAATCCCAGCATTTTGGGAGGCCAAGGCAGGAAGATCTCTTGAGCCCAGGACTTCAAGACCAAACAGGACAACATAGCAAGACTCTGTCTCTACAGAAATACAAAAAATTACCCAGGCAACTTGCCATGTACCTATAGTCCCTGCTACTGAGAAGGCTGAGGTGGGAGGATCGCTTGAACCCAGGAGTTTGAGGTTATAGTGAGCTGTGATAAGGCCATGGTACTTCAGCCTGGGCAACATAATAAGATCCTGTCTCTTACAGAAAGAAAAAGAAAATACTATCCTCCTGATGCAGTAATTCCAAGCTAGGTAGAAGTTACTTGATAAATGCTAGGTATAGATAGGTACATATATGAGAAATGGTGTGAAATTAAATATGGCAAAAGCATGTGTAGCAGTAAAGGAGTCAAAGCAATGTGCATGACCATCACCAAGGACTGGTTAAATAACTTATGGTATGTCCATACAGTGCCACATTAAATGGCTCTAAAAAGGAATGAGAAAGCTCTTTTTATACTAACATGGAAAGATAGCTAAGATATACCATTCTGTGAGACATAGCATGTGAAGCATATGTTTTGGTAAACAATGAGATGGACATCAGTTTTGTAGTCTATCAGTGGTACATTGTAAGAGCACAGAATATTTCTGGAAAATACATAGTCAGGGGACCTGGGTTACTCATGAGTAGGGAGGAATGCTCACTTTTCTCTTTGGCCCTTCTTTGCCCTTTGTTTTACTAGGCCTGAATTGCCCGTTCAAAGAAACAAATAAATCCATAACAAACAAACAAGCAAACTACAAGCCATGCAATGACTCCCCAAGCAGACAATAAAACCTCAGCTCTGTTTTCTCAAATTCTGCCCTCAGGGGAAGAAAATGAAGACAAGTTTTTCAGAGTCTCTAAATTGAAGATAATCAATCCCATTTCTTTGTCTTGGTTGAGTAAACAATAGGTTTGAAATTAAAAACGCAAAAGAAAAAGAATTTAATTGAACCTCAGTCAGAACAGCCTCAAATCCAGGCTCTGAACATGGTAGCGGATTATCATTTAGAAATGTAAAATCATCCTTCCTGGAGCCTGGCTTCTCTCATCTGTGCAGACTGAATGAAAACAGTGTGCACGTGAACACCTCTCATCAACTCTTCTGAGAGCACAGGGATCTCACTTTCTCTCCTGAGACATGCCACCTACCCATCTGAGCCCAATTCTTCCTCATTTGTATTGAGGGAGACCAGAATATACTTCCCCAAAATATGCCAGTTTGGCATGAGGATTGTTTTGAAATGAAAGCAATTGAGCAGAAGCAAATACAAGCAAAGCTCTCTGTCTTTTCCCTATTTGCCTAAAAACAGGACGTCCATTTGCAAAGTTGTCCTTCCTCCCCTCTCTGCCAGGAAGATAAAGATTGATCACCAAACACACACTTTAGACCCTTTTCAGCCTTGAGATAGCACCAGAAGAATCTACATGACAAATTTACTAACTAGCCTTCATCTACCATTTATTTGTTGTCCTACAATTTTCTATCCCTAGAGACTCAAGATTCTTTTTCTTTGTCTTTTCACTTCTCAAAAAATGTATCATTCTTTATTGAAGATGCTGTAAAAGCCAGAGGTCTAAGTTGCTTCTTTGAGAGTTATTCCCTTGGGTATCTCCCATGTATGCATGAGGTATACATATAAACCAACTTGTTTGTTTTTGTCTTATTAAACTGTCTTTTGTTACAGGAGTTCTCAGCTAAGAACTCACAAGGGTGGAGAGAAAGCTATCTTTTCTCTCTCCTGCTGCAACAGGATTTATAAAGCTCCAGATATTCTCTACAAGATACTTGTCATACAAAAGCATCTCATGATGGCTGTCAACCTAGAAAACAAGCAGAGAGAGGCTCTGAAAAAGAAAAGATGTTTATTTGGGGGTTGGACATCACAGTGAGAATATGTGTGACATAGTAAATTATATGTGCATTCAGGGAGGTAAAGGGAAAAGAAGGTTTTTTAAAAGAAAAAAAATGAGAACTTCATTGTTTTGAAATAACCTTAGCCTTGGTTACAAAGATCAATAACACGGGTGATGCCATGCCAGTCTGAGGTTGGACTGGCAGCTGCTGGGCAGAGGCCCTTGTAGAAGTATTTTTGTGTGAGGTTACAATGGGCTTTGTGCAAGGTTGTGGATTTTGTAGAGTCTTTTTCATTATTGGGCATATAAGTGTGAGAACTCTCTCTTCATCACCGTGTCTGGCCCTGGTTTTTATGGTTTTCTTAACATCAGGGTCTCCATTTTGATTCTAACAACTTTCACATTTCAAATAAATATTTAAATTTCCTTTTAATTACGTTTGGTAGCTGTGCATTTCCATGAGCCTGGACCTTATGGAAGCCCAGAATTTATTCGGGTTGCAACTGTCCAAAGAGGGTGCTGGTCTATGATCTCTAAAAGGTCCTCAAGGGTCCTCAGCAAAACTTTAGGAAGAAGCTCTTAATGCTATCTTGGGGTTTACAACTATTCACTCTTTTTCTTGAGAGAAGAAGGAGCTAAACAGAATATGAGGGCCCTGCCTTTTCCAGTGCACTGGGACATGGCATCCATTCTGTTCCTTATACAGATAACTCTTACGATTAAGTCCTAACCGCGCACACAAACCTACAGGATCTGGCCCCTGCATACCTCCTGTATGTTACTTCCTCCCACTGCAGCCTTCACTCACCCTGTTCTGTCCTTATGATCATCTGGCTGCTCCCCAAAGACACCAAAGGTGCTTCTTCCTCAGGGCTGCTGCATTGGCGGCTGCTGTTCCAGAGAAGGCTCCTCACTCTGTATTCCGGGGCTGGCTCCTGCATTTTACTCAGCTTCATGCCGGTGACATCCAATGACCAAGCCTGTGAATAACAGCTTCTCCTCAATCCCCTGCTTACTTGTCTTCACAGAGAAATGTAATACTAACATTTTATTAGGCACTCTCTATTTACTTTTATATTTACTTCTTTTTGCTATTTTAACAAAGTTCTACAAGGGAATTACCTTGGCCTGTGTGCCACTATATTCCTAGCACAAAATTATGCTTAATGACCATTTGTTGAATGAGTAAAGAATGAACAAATGATGGGTCTTATTTCTCATTCAATCACTTTCGCAGCACCTGGAGGGGCAGAGCCCAGGATAAGATAACTACATGAGAAACAAAACAAAATAAATAAATAAATAAATAAAAATAAAGCTTCTGGGCTCTTGAGAGATTGTAAATCTAGTGGGGGTCAGGGGAGATAGAAGTACACCTAGAATCTCTGCATGCTTACAATTTGACCTACGTTCGAAATAATGTGGGTGCTTTTCACATTGAGCAATAATAGTGCTGCATTGTAGCCTGTTTATCTAATGCCATACTGTGTACATATCAAAGGGTTTCTACACATTGACTCTTTAATGATGTATGTGAAAACACATGAAAATCTGAATTTACAAAGTAAGCCCATTACAGAGTTTACTGTTTGAATTACAAAAGAATTCTTTGCAATACAAAAAGATTAGAGGTGGGGTCCTTTTAAATGACATCTCCCCTAAGTGCATTAAAGTGTTTATTTATAGATCATTAACTACTTGACTTTGATGTCCCAGGGTAGATCAGTGTAAAGATAACTGGTCAGGAGGCCCTACCAGTGGAAGATCAATTAAACTGCAAGATAAAGTGTCTTTGAAATGATACAAGTCAGTGGGAAAGTATGTTCGTTTACCCAAATTTGTTTTATCTTGGTAGGGAGCACATGTATTGATTATATAGCACACCTGTGTTCTCCTTCATTCTGGACCAAGGGGGAAGTGTTCTCTGGTCTGTGTGGCTAAACTCTGATGGGTCCAGGGTCATAGCTCTGTTTGGCCTCCTTTTGGCTGTACTTTAATTAAGAGGTAAAATTATTAGAGAAGCAGATGTTTCTAGCCTGAGGACCTGGGCTCAGTTATATCAAGCAGATGGTCCCAAGCAAGAGAGCATCCTTTAATGAAGAAACATTTGCAATTCATGAGCATTCACAATGTCCATTTCACTCACTCTCCAATGTTCTGCTTGTCAGAGGTCCCATTGTGTAGCCTGGGAGCATGATGAATTAGGCAAACCCCTTCTGGTTTGGGACATAGACGCACTGATGGAAATTAGAAGTATTATCTCCCAGATCAAGAGATTTGACTGTTCAGAGAGGAGGCTTGTTCTGCCCTCCATCCTCTCAGCCTGGTGACATGGAAGAGGGTTTTCTCTCATCTAGTCACATCCACTACCAGGATATGATCTGGCCTCTAGAACCTAGAGTTTTGAAAGGGCTTACTTGCTCCTCCATTTGATTCCTGAATTGTTCACCTCGGGGTCATTTTGATCTTTTGCCAAGAGGACTGGCAGGTTAATGTGTAAGAAAGACAATGCCCTATAGGAAATATTTTCTGGGTAGATACCAAGAAATCTGGATTCTCCTTTTGAAGCTCAGTGTGACTCAGGACAAGTGTCTCAAGTGTATCTCTCCCTCTCTCTCTCACACACACACATGCCCACACATGCACACACAATCTCTGAATCAAAGTTTCTTCATTTTATCTAGCCAATAGTCACTGAGAGTCTATTCTGAGCAAGACAGCTGAGAAAGAGGAATAATGAAGCTGGCCCTCCTGTCTCACAACAGAACAGTAAGAATCTAATGAGATAAACTATACTATTAAAGAAATACTTATGCTATCATAAGAATCAATAATGATATAAGGCCAGCACATTATACTGTGGGCTATGACCAACAAAAGAAAAACACCTTGATCATAGACACATTAGGAAGTGAAGCCAGAGAGCAACAAAACGACAAGTTTTACATTAATTTATTGAATTCAATATTTTTTCCCTTTTTGAAAGCCTTACTAAATGCAGAATATAAATGTCTACATATAATAACTAAGAAAATTCCATGAAGGCTACATTGAACAGTTTGATGAGAATATTTCAGATTGTATATGAAACCAGCACATTGTACCCCTTGATTGCACAAATGTACACAGCTGTGATTTAACTATAAAAAAATAAATTAAAAAAAAAAAAAGAAAGCCTTAATCTATAAACAACGGCCTGCATTTTATAGGAAAGAAGCTTAAGGCTCTCCAAGATGGAGTTTCTATGCCCTTTTCCATTGGCATTTAAAGAAGAGGACCCCAAAGGAAACAGAGGCAGGCACTGGCTGGGCCCAGGTTAACTTAGCAGGTGTCTTGCCTTTAGTTTTTGTCTGTCCTTCGAGCAACCTTTCTGGCACCTCTGCCCACCCCTGGAACCCCCAACCTCTGGTTCTCAGTGTCCTAGCACTTGCAGAAAAACCTTTGGGCAAACAATGGTGACTATAGGCTTCTTTTGGCAATGCCCTGGCCAGGAGGTATACTGCGTCTCTCTCAATTCTTCCCAGAAGCTCCTGTGTTCTAGCTCCATTGACTGTGAATTGAGAAAACATCAGATGAGCTCATTCATTCTCAGGAATAGGTTAAGTGTTATGATTTGGCTTCAGCAGAGGAAGTTCATTACCTCATCTTCTTAATTTTTACACGGCTTTAGTATATGATGTCCTGTTGACTTAATAAAAACTTCTCATGATGGCTCAGGCCTGTAATCCTAGTGATACAGGGTTACCCCACTCAGGGCTGCACAGGGATCCCCATTTTTCTAGGCCTGAGCAGGCTCAGGTCCAGACCTCATCTCTAGGCACAAACAGGCCCTTCACAGGCCACATTCTCCAGATATAAACACATCTTGTAAGAAGCAGCCTGACAAGAATCTCATCTGGGAACACACACTGCTGCTTCTCCGGGAACAGTGAAGCACGTCTCAGGTGGGACTATGTTCCTCCAGTCTTCTGCCCAAGCGTCTGAGGCTGCAGTGAGCTGTGATGATGCCACAGCACTCTACCCAGGGTGACCTACAAAGACTCCAGTCTTGAACAAAAGAAAAAACACTTCTTAGGAAAAAAGAAAACTATTCATTAAGTATATCTCAAATGTAAATGTATTCCAACTGTAAATGTTTTAACATGCAAAAATATATGTATTTTACAAAAAAGGAAAAAAGGGATTTTCATGAAGCCTAAGGGTGGCAGTGTAGTGATCTGCAGCCTGTTATGTTAATCTGAATTCACTAGATCCTCATCTCTGGGAGGTAAATTAAGAAGATAGGGGAGGACAGCAAGTGAGGTGGAAGCACAGAGGTTTTAGAATTTAGTTTAGAAATGTTGGGGTTCTTTATTACTAAAAGTGGGAAAATAATACCAACCTAAAGAGTGGTTATAAGAATTAAATGTAACAACAAAGGATGGTTGTAAAAATTAAGTAAGGAGATTGGTATGAAGGACCTAGTATGCATCTTGACACTTAACGTGTGCTCAGTAAATATTGATTCCATTCAGTTCTCTCCTTTTCATTATCTTGTTCATAGTGATTGGCAGGTAGAGTAGAAACATGGAGTAGCACCTATAACTGGGGTCTGCCCACACGTCTTCAAGACGGCCTCCACCAGCTTACCAGCCCATATGCTTTCTAGAGCCCACGCCCACAGAGAAAGAGGGCGCCCTTTCTGATAGTTCCCACAAACCCAGGTTCAGCAAAGGATTCTGATTGGCCAAGCCTGGATCATGTGTTCATCTTTGGACCAATGTGGATAAGGCCTGGAAATCAGATTGGCCAGGTCAGGTCATGTATTCTCTTGCATGGGAGTGGGGAATAGGTGAGCCCTTAAACCGTGTGGATGTAGAATGAAAGTGTGGCTTCCCAAGGAAGGAGTGCTGGCCAGGCAAATCCTCCTGGTTATGTTTGAGTAAAGATAGTGGTTTAATCCCACGCATTCATGTGCATCCTCAAGGCTTACGTTTGTTTTTTCAATTTTTAAAAGAATTATTAAATTTATTTAATAATGAAAGTTTTTATCTATATACTTTTGGGGCTAAGGGAAAACCTACACTTTGCTCTTGGAAGGTTCAGTGAAAAATCAACTCACAGTAAAGTATACTAGTAAGAGAAAAGCTATACAAATTTATTTTAATGTGTATACATGAGAGACTTCAGGATGAAGATTTAACTTCCCAACAAATTTCAGAAGCTTATATGATTTTCTGGTGAAGGAACTCAGGAATTTCACCCCCAAATATGACTCCCTGGTATAAAGAATATTTTGAATTGAAGGCCATTCAAGATCAAGAAACACTGGAAGGAGTTTTCCTTCTACTTGGACTGACCTGATCAGAAGATCAAAGGTCTTCTCTTCTCCTTCCTATTATTCCGTGCATTATAGAAATAAAGCTCAAATATGCAAGCAGACATGGCCCAAAATTTAAAACATAATACCTGTCTCTCAGGTTAATTTACAAGTCATTTTTTCCCCCCCTTCATTCATCCCCCAGCAACAGTTTATCCCCCTATACTCCTCAGTCTCTTCCCCTGCCCCAAAGATGTGTATAAAAGTATCCAAAGTCCACTGGAAAATTGGTTTATCGCTCTGTGATTTTTCCTTATGTGCGCAGTAAATAAATCTTTCTCTTATTAATTTGCCTTAACTTTGAGTTGGTCTTTCAGAGAACATTGAAGAGGGGAGGGAAAGGTTAAGTTTCTCCTCACCCCTACACTGGTAAAATGGGTTTTGGGAAAGGGGGGGGAGGAATAAAGGATTACCGGGGAGGATGATTGGATGGGGAACTAAGATTAACTGGTAAATAGTTCTGTTAATGGGAAAACAAAGAAAAAACACCCCACCCCCACCCCCAAAACTCTGCAAAGTAAAGGTTTATTTTGAACGCAATGTGTTAGCTGGCTGGGAACATGTGGTCTCAAGAAGTCTTGAGGAAATGTGCTTACAGTTTGGTTTCATATATTCCAAAGATAGGAATTACACATAAGATCACAAGTGAATACTGTAGTAGGAGATTAAAGGTGAGTTTAAAGGTCCTTTGATATGTAATTGGTTAAAGAAACTAAGCTTTGTTTAAGGGCTTGGAATGTTTTAACTTAAGATAAGGGTGTTCCTTAATCAAAGACAAGCCATCAGACATTTAACACCAGTGATTTGTGGAGTAAACTGATGGCCTGCAGGTGTGGTTTAAGTTTAGCCTTGCATGTCTTTGGGCCTATTAATGATTTAGTATCTTACTCTTATAGAAAGTAACACCAAGAAGGAGGGGAACGGAGGAGGAGGGACCCATCTCCCTTGTCATCCTGGCCAGCAACTCAGTTTTAAAGTTTTTCTGGGGTCCCCTTGTCTGAGAGAGGGCCCATTCAGTTCGCTGTGGGGCTTTTATTTTAGTTCACAGTTGTCTTTGGAATTTAAATGAATCAGAGAGGACACATTATCTTTATAGCAGTCACCAATTCAGACCCAATGAGCAACAGTGGAATGGTCCATCACTGACCCCAGAATAAATAGTACTATAATTTCATACAAAACCTATTTATTTTTATCTTTTTACAAATAACTAACAACACTTTAATCTCATTTTCTGAATGTTCTCTTTGTTATATTTTGTTCTTTTGCTGTGTGGCTGGGACAGGTGCATTTATGGCACTCACTGCATACCTTCATATACTTCCAGTCTCTCCCATGGGACAAAGGTAGCAGTGACCTGTTTTTGTTGAACTTTTCACTGCTTGTCTCATAACTCTTCTTTTTGGTTCTGTATAATCTATTTCTCTTGTCACTGTGCCTTGTACTTGATTGCACTCATGCCCACAAAGATTCATTGCCATTGTATGATTTTTGTGGAGACCGTCAGCATTTGGGTGTACCTTCTCATGCTTTCTGCACAGAGCTGTCATGCCAGATCTTTCAAAAAGCATATTTTTTTTAATTTATTGTTTCTTCAAAGAAGTTGTGACCAGTGGCTATTAGTTTCCCAAAAAGTCACATATAAATTGTATACTGTCAATTATGTTGATGAAAATTTCCAGGGGCCAACTCTGAGTTCAGGACAGGAGTATGTTCTCATGCACTTATCAAGTGCATCAACACTGGATTAGTGGACGACACCAGGCTTGTTATCCCTCACCTTCATGCTGTGTGAAAAGCATTGTAAACTACCTTTCCTGTCTCTGGAATATAACTAATGTCACATGGGGAGATAAGGCAGATCTTACGGTCCTGGATGGAGAGTTTTTCGTTGACGGGGTCCGAGTTCTACAGGCAAGTCCCTTTTATCACTGCAAACAGTACCAACTCTGGTCCTATTCTTTTGAAGCAAGTCAAAAGCCAGGGTGATGGAGGTAAACTTGCTGTCCATGGTAATATTTCTTCTGGACTGATCTAAATGGCAATTCTAAGCCAGTCTTTTTACAGACTGGGAGCAACTACTGTGGCTGATGGGGTGGAAGGGTCAAAGAGACCTTGAGGGTTCCTTAGTCACTCCAGCATGTCAAAATGTCATTGTTTTGGGGACAAATACTTCTGATTTCTGTCATTAGCAGAAATCACATACTAGGAATCTTCAGGCACATTTGTTCAATGTCCAATTCTTCTAAGAGAATGTTCAACTTATATATATTTCACATGTGAAAAAACCCAGTTCATTTAAGAAATAAGTGCAAACATCCTTTGATATTTTCTAATTTAGATCAGAAAGGGATAATGAAGAGGGCGGCTATTGGGCCCTGTGGTCCTGTGGGGATGGGCTACATGCAAATGCTACCTATATCCCCAGGAAAAGCATCTCGAGTTGGAGGTCACACCACAGGAAACGGTCTGTGGTGGTCATTTTCCCAGTGGTCCAGGCCAGCGTTAGGCAGAAGAGCTGCCACAAATATGTCCTAACACAGTGCTGTGTGTTAGCAAGCCATTGAGCTTATCAGCTAGGTGGCTTCCAACAGCCATAACAAATCTGAAAAAGGAATTCTGTGATAAAGGACTCAGACTCTCTTGTTTCTTCATGCTCCTTGATCTTGAATCTGGCAAACTGATATTAAAGTAAATGTATACCCTTACTTTCTCCTGGAAGAGTGAAATGTTAAAAAGGTAACTATGCAATTCCTGAGAAAAAAATCTCTACTCCAAATACTAGACTAACCTCTTTTGAAAAGTTAGAAAAAAAGGCCACATAAATCATAGTCATTGAAAAAGCTATAGATGTTCCCAAAGGCACTGATATGAGAATAAAACAATGTTCTGTCTTCCAATTGGTATTTTAATAAGATTGAAGGTGATTTAGCATCTATAAAATGTGAGTTATAGAGAGAAAACAATTTGAGATTGTATGAAGATGAAGCCACTGTCAAATGTTTTTAAAAAGGAGCCAATAAACAGCATTTTGATTTGTGCTGAAAGTCATCAGAGTTAGAAGACATAAAAATAATGAGAAAATAGAAAAATGTTCCTGAGAACTGATCTAGGAGAGTTTACCTCTATTTTTTCTAAATTAAGCAATTGTTCATTTCAGAAGCTTTCATACAATACAAATTTTACAAGTAGGCTTCTTAAGCAGGCCTGGTTGATACTGGAAAATTGGGACCTGAATTACATTGAGGAAACGCGGAACCATTTTGGGCCAGAAGTCACTGGGCTCTCATTCATCAGAATTAATCAAACCTGATGGCCCAACTGAATTCCAGAATGCAGGTTTGGGTTTCAGATATCCACTGACCAAGTTAGAACCTGAGTGTCATATTTCCTCAAAGCACAAGGTCAGTGAGTACAGGCAGGTCCCAAGTTACAAACATCCAACTGATGTATGATTTGCACTTATGAATGGAGGCTATTCCAGGTACTAGATAATTGTCCCTGTTCCAACTTACATACAAATTAGGCTTAAGAACAAACCTATAGAATCTATCTCATTTGTAACCCAGAGACTGCCAGTACTAAATATTACTCTATGGGGGATCCATTCAAAATTCTCACACAGGGAGCAGACTCCTTTAGTTTTGCATTGGTGTGCTGAGCGCTGAGCTACTGCTGGCCTGTAAAATGTGAAGCCATTGCCTGGGACTTGTCTGTAGCCCTGTTCCCGCAGCATCTAAATCATTCCTGTTGTAACCTATTTTCTTTCCAGGACATAGGTAAAAATATACAAAAAAAAGTTGTGTTTTTCTGCCTGAAACTTCTCAGTTAACTCAGAATATTCTAAATTAAGCAAAATGGTATTAGGCATTTTGTTTTTTTAAACTATGTGAAACTGGATTTTCACATTTTTAATTGAAATAAAATAAAAATGAGGTATCAAAATATATCACCACTTATATCAAGAAAACAGTTACATAGAAGAAACCCCATCAAATAACATTTTTAATTCTATTAGTAATTTTCAAATACATCCTCCCTTTCCACGTGTCAGTGCAAGTTGTCAACTGTCCTTTTTTTGGGAAGGACTGTCATATTTCTAAATTTGGTCCTTATTACTTATAAGTTTCTCTCTCTTTATTTATTTATTTATTTTTTTTAGTTAGAGGCTCACCCTGTCACCCTGGGGAGAGTTCTGTGGCATTATAGCTCATAGAAGTCTCAAACTCTTGGGCTCAGGAGATCCTCTTCCTTCAGCCTCCTGAGTAGCTGGGAGTACAGGCACCTGCCACAATGCCTGGCTAGTTTTTCTATTTTTAGTAGATATGGGGGTCTCACTCTTGGTCAGGTTCGTTTCAAACTCCTAAGCTCAAGCAATCCACCCATCTCAGCCTCCTAAAGTGCTTACAGGCATGAGCTACCACACTCAGCTAAGTTTCTCTTTTTGTTTATTTATTTATTCATTTTTATGGTGAAAAGTTACATATTTAGAATTAGGCAGCTGGACTTGGTTTAGATAATCCCAATTTTAAGTTTCTCATTTTAAACAAAGTGATAGTGGTGGCAGAGGGCCATGCTAAAAACATTCTATTTTGGCAAAACAAGGCACCCCACCACTTCTGTTTACCTTCTCATTAAGTATCTGGCAGTTTTTGAAGGCTCATGGGCCAAGGTGTCTCTCCTAGGTTGTGGGTAACAAACTAGACTGGAAGAGCACTTTTTCCTTAAAGGAGCTATTGTTCTCTGTCTTTTCCTATATTAGACTACCATGTATGACTCTGTATTCTTATACATACATTTATATAATTGTTTCAAATATTTGTTAGTTTTAGAATTTCCATTTGGATCTTTTATTATTGTTGTTATTATTTTTATTAAATCATAACTGTGTACATTAATGCATTTATGGGGTACAAGGTGCTGATTTGATATATAATATAAAATTCTTACATCAAACTGGTTAACCTAACCATCACCTCACTTATTTGTTGTGGTAAGACATTTATACTCTGCTCTTAATAGTCTTAAAATGTGCCATTGCATTGTGCACATTAGGTGATGGAGCTGGAACATATTCTTAGTAAAGTATCTCATGTATCTTTTATTGTTTTTTTTTTTTAACTGAAAATTACTATTTCTTCATTCATTGTGAGTATATTTTCATTTACTTTCTAAAGCATAGTTATAATGATGATTTACAATCCTGACTCAAACCCTTTATGGACTGTTTTATCTCTTGAGAATGGGTTACATTTTCTTGTCTTTGTTTGTTTTACTGTTGTTTGATTTCATTTGTCAAAATAATGATTTTGAAATGTACCCTGGGCATTATAAATATTATATTGTGAAGACTCTAGATTCATTTATATTCTTAGGAAGAAGACTGATTATTGTTTGTTTTAGTAGCAATTAATCCAATTAATTTGATTGGATTAAAACTGCCAATTATCTTCCTTGGGCAGCAGGTCAAATTTCGTGTCAGTGATTTTATTCATTCTTAGCTAAGTCCTTTAGAGTCTGTCTTGCATATGTGTGGTGAGGGAGGGAACCAACCAGAAATTTGATCCAAGTACATACACAGAATTTGGGACCTCTTCCTCTGGCTTATGGTCTCCCCAAACTCTTTTGTCTAGTTTTTTGCCTCCCCACCGAAACAATTGCAGCCAATTTTTAATTAAATCTTTAGCTATCCATATGTGGTAAAGATTGGGGGCTGCCCTCAGTCAAGAAATTGTGAACATGTGAAACACCCAGGACTATTCCCCTCTGTCAAATGTCATGTCCCTTTCAGAATAGGCCTACTTTTTGGCTCCTGTCCAAAAGTAGTTGGAGAGGTTTTTTTTTTTTTTTTAATTCTTAATTTCAATTAAAAAAAAATTGTGTGCAGAGTTTACACGGTTGTAATCTTCAGGAAAGTTCTTCCAGTATTCCAGTAGGAATGGACTCCGCCATGTCTGAAGTGGGAGCCATTCCTGTAATTACATAATGTGCAGAATCATTGCTCTTAGTTTTAAACAATAAAGTCCATATTAGCAAATTCAAGGAGGAAATAAATATATTAAACAATGTGAATCTATTAGCTTGATAGACTTACCTTAATAAAGTGCCACAGAATGGGTGGCATAAGTGACAGAGACATTTATTGTCACACAATTACGGAGGCTGGAAGCCCAAGATCAAGGTGTTGGCAGATTCAGTTTGTGCTGATGCCTCTCTCCTTAGCTTGCCTTTTTATTTTATCCTCATGTGGTCTTTGTCTGTGTGTGCACATTCCTGCTGTCTCTTTCTGTTCTTATAAGGACACCATTAACATTGGAGTAGGTCAACTCTAACAGTCTCATTTTAAGGATAACCACTTCAAAGGCTTTATCTCCTAATATAGTCACATTCTGAGGTCCTGGGGCTTAGGGCTTCAACATATGGATTTTGGGAGGTACACAATTCAGCTCATTACAATTGGGTACCTTACCCATTCTTCAAGAGGGCTTGGGGAAAAGGCTATGGAGTCAGTTACAATCACCTGCTTTAGGCCATATAATACACATAGTTTACATGGAGACACTATTACTACTGAGCATAGAGACCTCAATTTATTTCTTAAAGCGGGGAATTGAATACAACCATTGAAGCTAATGTAGCCTCTGCAAGTTAGATGTTGTGTCTACTACCTGTACCAGGAATGGCTTTTCACTGGTGTCTGCATCTTTGTATCATGACATCCCAAAGTCTCTTTATATATACTTAGATCACGTACCTATGTCCTAGATACATGGGAATTTTGGAAAGTGAATTTCTGACTTCTACCTAGGAAGAACAGACAAAACTGACACAAATGTTCCAAAGCATAAGAAAGTAGCAAAACGTTTCTGGGTAGTTAAGGAGTGTAGGAGATCTCCCCCCCAAATACGAGTCTCTGGTATAAAGAGTATTTTAAATTAAAAGCCCTTAGAAATCAGTGGGCTTGAAAGGGGTTTCCCTCTATCCCCATAAAGACCAAAGGGCCAATGGAGAAGAGCAATTGTCTTTCCTTCCCAGCTTGTTATCTCAATATCAGTTGTAGAAAAGAAGATTGATAATATAAGCAGAACTGGCCCAACCTTATTCCAAAATAATGACTGTCTATTATTTCCCAAAATAATCATTTATAAGTCAATCTATTTTCCCCCATCTATTCATTCTCTCCAAGTGTTAATCATTCTTCCTGGTAATCATTTATTGACCCTCAGCAGAATTATCTATATTCTCCATCCCTCCCCACCAAAAATGAAGATACATGTGTAAGTATTTGGGTTTCATTGGGATACTGGGGAATCACTTTGTGCACACTATAGTTTTCTCTTATTAATAATCTCTTATTATTGTGAGTTGATTTTTCAGTGAAACTTCCAAGGGCAAAGGGGAAGTTTTCCCTTGTCCCAACAGTGACCAAATCTAACCAAAATATTGTGTCTCATGGAACAATTGCTTAAGAACAAAATTAATTTTCCTTTTTCTTTTTTAAAATTCTTTTTCCTATTTTTCCTTTTTCTTTACTTACAAATTTGTGGATATTGTGCAAATTTTTATTATTCTCCCAGTAACCTCTGAATGGATAAAAATAGTAAAGGAGAACTCTGCAAACCATTTCATGCTGATAACTATAAAATTCCTAAGGAAATGTTTGGGTTTTTTTTTTTTTTTTTAATGAAAGATCAGTTACTAATTTTGACTGAAGAAGAAGAAACCTAAATAAAGAAACCACCATGAGAAAAATTTTAAACATTTGTTAAAGAACTGTCTTATTCCTAAAATACTAGGCCAAGAGGGCATTAGAGATTAGTTCCTTGACCTCAAAGAATAGAAAATTCTTGCAATACTTAATTCTTACAATGTGTTCCAGAACATAGATTAAAAATAGAGGGCTTCTAGTTCATTTTGCTAAGTTAGCCTAATTATGTATGCCAGTCAGCTTCCCAGCAGGCAACAGATGTCATGCTCACATCAGACATTAAAGATGTGGGAAGGCTATGGAGATAGCAGATGGGGGGCAGGCAGCCTTCTTGCTAAGCCTGGGCTTGAAGAGTCAGGGACAGAGAGATCATCAGAATCTGAAAGGAGGACTAATGGTAAATGGTAAATATCATAGTACCTGTGATATTTACCACTGGGATTCAGACAACTTCTGTCACCCTCGCAGAGAAGGGTCTGGGAGAACAGGTGCCCTCACCTCATTCTCCTCCTTCCCTGCAGTTTCTTTTCTGAGTTCCTCATTGGCCAAACCCAAATGGAAGCCATACGTCAACTGAGTCCTTTGACATCCATTGATGGGGTCCGTGCAAGTCAGCCCCCTTCTAGGGCAGAGAGCAAGTTGAGAAATATGGCAGGTGGCTCTGCAGGTCTAAATGGAAATCTTCTCACACACCATGACACCACAATGCTTTGAGTACAACCAAGAAGGAATACTACCAAAGACACAAGTGGAGAACACTTTAAGCTTAAAGGTCTCCCATAAAGTTGCCACCCATAGGGAAAATAGGAAATTGTAGCTAAATGTACTTTTATTCACAAAACATTCATTACAAAATTTTATAAAATATTTACAGAATATCTTCTGCATGTTGGCTACCCCTCTGTAACATTTGGAGTGAATATTTTGTAAATAAAGGTACATTTATCCTAACCTGACCCTTATGTCTTAATTTATTCTGCATTTGCTAGGGGAGGAAGAGACAGTATTAATTTATTAGCTTTCACCATTGGATGCCAACACTATTCACCTCTGATCTCTTTTTCTCCAGTTTAAAAAAAAAATTATTCGGTGACACTTGTTAAAGCACAGTAAGGAAGACTTTATACAGGCCCACTGTGGTAGGTGTAGGGATCACTGCAGTGGGATTTTGAAGTGGGGAGAGACGTTGGGCTCAACTCCAAAAATAGCATGGGCAAGAGGGAACTTACGGCCAAGGAGCAGGGTCAATGGATGGAACATTACTAAGAGGAAACATCAGGCGTAAAGGAGGTTCTGGCTAAACCAACCTAACAGAATTCTGGCTGGACACGAGCTAAGATGAGCAGACATCACCTGGGGGATGGTGGAGGGTGAGGAACCTGGTCAGATATTGAAGATGGGGGGTTCTTGCTACACCGACTTCTAAGCAGGATTCTTTGCTAAGTCTGGACTTTACAAGGAAGGGCATTGGTGGCCCCAGGAGAAGGTTCAGAAACCTAACTAAACTTTGGCCAAACAAAAAATCATTGTCACCAGCGATAGCCACTGGCGTCACCACCAAATAGTCACATAGCCCTTGGGACTCTCTGTAAATATTGCCTGTGGACAGGAAAGAATCAGAGAGAACAAAGATTTGCCTCTTTGGGAACTTTGAAGCAGACTTTGGGTTTTTTTTTTTTTTTTTTTTTTTTTTTTTTTATTGTTGGGGATTCATTGTGGGTACAATTAGCCAGGTTACACTGATTGCAATTGTTAGGTAAAGTCCCTTTTGCAATCCTGTCTTGCCCCCAGAAAGTGTGGCACACACCAAGGGCCCACTCCCCTCCCTCCATCCCTCTTTCTGAAGCAGACTTTTATAAATCTAGAACCCAAATACAGAATTAAAAGCCATGGTTCTACAAAACAGATTAAAAAAAAAAAAAAAAAAAAAAAAAAAAGCTTTTAC
>CAUYPK010161827.1:0-26874 GCA_963574355.1 Loris lydekkerianus
AAGAAAGTCAGTAAACACAAGTTTATTAAAGAATAGTTAAATAGGCAAGTAGAGAGAAATATTTGGTGAGAATACACTTGTGGTGCATCTTACAATGGTATATGTGAAACTTAGTAAATGTGAAATGTAAATGTCTTAACACAATAACTGTAAAATTGCCAGGAAGGCTATGTTAACCAGTGTGATATAAACATGTCAACCGGTCTGTGAAACTAGTGTATGATGCCCCATGATCATATCAATGTACACAGCTATGATTTAATTTAAAAAAAAAAAAAGAAAATCATAAATATTTTTGTTTTTGTTTTCTTTTTTAAATTTATTATTCCACAATTCTGAAATCTATGCAGTACCTTCTTAACATCAAGAGATGCATTTGGTGGTATGTTCTAAATTGAGGATGTTATTGGGGGGGGGAGGTAGAATCAGGAAAGAATACTGCTGAAGGAACAAGAAATGGACCCCAGCATGAGAAGGGACTCTCATGTATAATCAGTGCTTTGGAAAATAGGGTTGGAAATTAAAGGAATTGATTTTTTTTTTTTTTTTTTGGTAGAACGTAATTGCATCAAAGAAGTTTCAGAAAATGACCCATATTGTTATTCAAAGATGAATTTATTTTTCTAAATATTCAGTATCAGCAAAATTCTAGTTTTCCTAAGTAGTAATCTGTTTCTCTCACCTTGTTTGCGTAATACCAGTATTTGAGAAATTTTGCTCAGGCTGGTCTCAAACGCCTGAGCTCAGGAAATCCACCCACATCAGCCTCCTAGAGTGTTAGGATTACAGGTGTGGGCCACCACACCCAGCCTGAGAAAATGAATAATCTTGTACAATGCTATATATGTAAAATTATAAGATAAATTTTGCATTTTTTCCATGAATGTGATTTATTAATGGCATAAAAATTTCACTAAGATATTTCTTCTGTATACTCAAATAGATTGGAAACATCCTATTGGATTGGAAACAACTTAAAGATGAAATATTAATAGTAAGATAGATATACCTCCCCTCAAATCAGAGGATACTGTTTTATATTTCCCCCTAATATAAGAGTAACAAATATGTGAATTAAAACAATAAGATTATGCATTAATCATCAAAACGCCATTTCAAAATTCATTTTCCTTTGAAACACTATAGATTCTGTTGAAATTTGTAACCCTCTCAGGAAGGTACAAAGACAATTTTCTTCCAAGGAGGGAGTTAGGTTTTAAGTTTTCTCTCCTGAGGTCTGACACTTATTCACTAACCCATAAATTTGAAAACCATTTAGAAAAGAAAGTGAGTCTGTCATTGTGAAAAAATAAAACCCTGGATATTTCTCACAAATCTAATTGGAAACCTTTAATGCATTAAAAAGAGGGAATATAAAACATTTAAACTGGAAAGCGATATGTCAACATATTAAAATGGTCCATTTGATACTACATTAGGGACCCGCATTAGTGATTTATGGAGGAACATTTCGGTCTCAAAGTACTTCTCACAGTTGGGTAAGGCTACAAGCCAAGCCTCTTGGTAGATCATTCACAGTGTGAAAGCAATGTAAGGAAGAAAATGTCATTCCAGAGGCAGTCTTTATAGATACCTTTTACAAAATGAGCCAGAACAGAAGAAAACAAATGATTTCGAGCAATTTCAATAGTATGGACTTCTCCAGCCAATAGTCTTTCCTCGATAAGCCTCCATTTCAAGGCTTGCATACTTCACTCTCATCTGCTCTTCTTAAGAATGATTTCAAAAACAAATTGCCCATCTTGAATCAGATAGCCAAGAGTGGAATAGAGAGCCAAGGGTGTTGCAAATTAAGGAGGACTGGCCCCGCAAGACCCCTTGCCCTTAGGAGATGCCTTCTATCCATATGTGCCTTGCGACTGGGAATTTCCAGGATAACAACATCTTTGCAGATGCCTTCGTCTCTTAATTTGTATAACTCCTCATTCCTGATAATTTTGTTTTGTGCCCTGCCTTAGCCACCCACTTGTGGTCATAATCAAGGCGGAGTTTCACACTTCAGTGAGAATTAGAACGTGAGGGGTCCTTGAAATGTGAAAGGGAAAAATATATATTATAATTTTCACTAATTTCTAAGGGAGATTTACCATTTCTTTAAATATGACTTTAAATAACACATCACTGTCACCAATAACAATCATGGATATTCTCACATATTACAGGTGTTAAAGTGTCACTTCTTCAAAAATACGAAATTTATTAAACCTGCTCTTACATCTTGTTACTTAATATGTTAATAAGAGCACCATTTTAATGGGGTAGTAAAGATATATTTGGTTTCTTAATATTTTTATAAATGCATTTCAGATCACTGTCACTCTCCCCAAAGGACTTGTTTCTTGCTTATTTATTTCAGTGTTTGATGATCTTTAATGTATAGATGATCTTTACATTAATCTGTCCTCTCAGTTCCTGGAAACCCCTCATCTTATTTATGTTGTTCTTCCCATGGCTCCACTACATCCTCCTGTGTTGTTCTTCATGAGACATCCCAACCTTTGACCACCTTCTATCTTTCTTCCCACTTCTTGTACCCAGATTCCTCGAATCTCTTAACCCCCGAGGAAGAACAATCAAGGTGATCTTACCACTGTGCGTATGTCCCTTCCATTCCTCACATCCTCACTCTCTCCATATCCAGCTGAAATGCCACAGGCACAAATTATAATTACGTTGACCAACACCCCCTCAAGGTCCTTTTTTATTCTCTCAATTTACTGTATTCACACAACTAAACCATGGATTAGATCTAACTCACCACTGGCTCCATGCCTTCATTCTCTCAGATAAAGGTGGAGAAGAATGCCAACGTGAAGACTGCTTTGACCTTGAATTCATAACCACAAAGCTCAAGTGGGCTCACAGCACTTTGGGCCATGACTAAGTTGTCCCAGCACATCAGCACATCTTCTCTTCCCTTCCCCTAGACAAATATTACACACACCTGCTTCTCTTTCCTTAAATTTTCAACACATCCTTCCTATCTTCCCTGCTTAGTCAATGACCCTGTTTCTTATTTCCCTGAAAAAGACAAAAGCAATGTGAAGCAGCCAACATCCCCGTATGTGCCTAGGTCAGCTGTCTTTTCTCCTAATATTCTGGCTGAGCACTCTGTATTCTCATCTCAGGAGAACCTCTCCCCATCTGATCCAGATTCTAACATGTCTTGTTAATTAAAAAATATTGCTTTGGCCTTCCTTTCTCTTCTGCTTCATGATTTTTCTTTTCTTTATTTGATTTTTCTCATCATTATACAAGCATTGTGCTGTATTTCCCATCTTTTAAGGGGAAACAAAAACTCACAAGTGAAAACAACCACCAAAAAAAAAAAAAAGAAAGAAAATCTCACCCTGTATCTAATACATAATTTTATGACCTTCTGCAGAGTAAAACTCAAGAAATAATTTGTTCATCTTCATCACTTCTAATCTCTCTTCTCAAATTCTGTTTGAATTTGCTCTAATCTGGCTTTCACCATAACAATGTTCAAAATAGATCTTGCCAGAGTCACCAGTGACCTCCTTGCTTCTCATCTGGGAGTAGTCCCTTCCCTAACCTCTTAGAAGCATTAATGCACTTTACTATTTTCTGATTTCTGACCAATCTCTCTTGAGTTTTCCTCCCCCTCCCACGCTCCTATGTTCACTCTCCTTTGCTGGTTTCTGATCATCCTTCTAACCTTCGAACTTTAAAATCTCTCAGGACCCAGTGCTTCAATACCTCTCTTCCTCTTAGTCCTGTCTCAAGCCTTTGAGTGTAGCATGAATGTATATGCTGAAAACAACCAAAACAATCAAATGTCAATCTTCTCTGCTTTATCCAGTTGCCTGATTGCTATCTCCAGTCAGATAACTAAGTTGAACTTTTCCCCCCCTCTATATTTGCTTTTTCTGCAATTTTACCCATTTCAATAAAGTATCTCCAATATTTCTTGAAGTTACCTTTGACTTCTTTTTTTCTTTTACCTACCACATCCATTTTATAAAGAAATTGTATTCATTTTATCTCTAAAATATATCACGAAATATCCATCTTACTGCTACCAGCATGGTCCAGCCATTTGGCTCTGTCTCCAGGATTGTTGCACTAGCCATCAGATCGTTCTCTTTGCTTTGTGCTGAGCGCCTACAATTCTTGATAAATGCACACAGTGAACATTTAGCTGTCTGGCAGCTTTGTCACTTTTGTTCATGAAAACTTTTAAGGGCTTCCCATTTTACTAGGGATGGGACCAAATCACATTCATATTTGTAATTTGCCTGATGTCTGTCATCCTTCATCTCTACATTAACTCCCTGGTTCATGAGCTATAAGCCTGTTTCTGTGAAATTTTTTTATTTGATTTGTTAATATCCTACAAAATTTGATTTATCTGATTAAGATGCCTGTAATCTTATAAATATGTATATACTTCTATGATATATGTACCTTGATTATTTAGCATAGGTATATTCTACCCTTTATATATAGAATGAGAAGAATAGTGTCCATTCTTTATATCAGTAATAAATGAATAAATTAAAACTTAATTTTATGTGTCTTTAAACCTTTGTCACCCAATTCCAAGCAGAATCACGTTTGGGAGAGAGAGACAATACTCTGTATCAGTGATTCTCAAACTCCCTTTATTATTGCCTCCCTAACAAGGCTTGTTACACATTGTTTTTTCCCCTGGAAGTTGTTACCACCCATGAAATCTTAATACCACAAATATATTGTTTATCTATTAACATATTGTGGCCCTTTGCAGATCTGAAACTACTGTAATAGGTCTGACTTTTTCACACCCTAAGAATTCACCTTTCACTTCCTTGGGAGGCATAATGAGGATGCAGGCTGTGTAGAGAGGTCTCACTCCAGACATTCCTAGAGATACAATCAATTCTATGAATCCATCAACCCAAAACTTCTGTGAGCTATGTTTATAGAATATATTGTTTTGTACCCTCATGGAATTAATTTTTTTATTGAGCTGTACTTTAGTATTATACTGTTGGCTTAGGTTGAGGGCAGTTTTTTAAAGAAGAACAAAACCAAAACAATAATTGCACATCTACTGCTATATTATTCTACAGTTGTTAAGGATATATTTTGTGTATTACACAAAAAATATTTTCCATTCAAATAACCGTGAACAAAAATTCTCTCAGGGCTGAACCTAGAGAAATGAGCACCCTGGTCCAAGGTAATAAATAAGTATTTAATATTTAAATAAAATACTTTAATACAGTAGAACCTCTGTAAGTTGACCACCCAAGGACTGTAATGAACTGACCAACATACAGAGGTTTTTAACATAAGGAACTAGGCCATTTTGCTAACATGTATATACAGTGCATATCCGGGCTATGAAAATGAGGTCAACTTAAGGAGATGGTCAATGTAGGGAGGTGGTCAACAATGGAGAGTTTAATGTATATAATATTAAATGAGGAGTCTTAAAATTCCTATACAGTATGTGTTTAATGGAGAGGATTAGATATTAGAGGAGAAGATACAAAGGAGGACTATTTCTGTCTAAACTCTAGAACAGTTCATCTCCTTAGTGTCCACCCTCACAAAAGCACTGGAAAAAAATAAAACTTACAGTTAAATCATCCATTCTTTGTAAGCAGTTTAGACATTTCTTATTAGAGTATATTTACTAGGACCCTTATTGTCCATATACACACTGTAAATAGATTATGAGTGTCTTCCTTCAATACAGGAATCTGAAAGAACTCTAGGGGAGAGGATAGTGCGGTAAATAATACTTTCCTAATTTGTTGAATTTCTAGTACTGTGTTAGCATCCAGTAAAGATTGTTATCCTGGATACCTGCCACCCTAGGCTGTCCCTTAAATTGTCCCTTCTTAGGACCCGAAGTAGATGAGCTTTTCTTTAGACATTGCTTAATTGTAACTGTTAGATAACAAAATTAATAACTGGTCTGTTTTTCAGTGTCTATTGTGTGGCCAAAGCTGAGAGCCAAATCTGTGACACACCTCCAGCAAAGTACATAGAACATTGTAGAGTTTATTTTTAAAAATGTGAATATATGTGTGGTGCTTTAAAAACGTGTCTGAAACATCATAGACACTTGATAAATGTTAGTAATATTAATAGTAGGATTAGTTGATGTGGTTCCTATTTGCATATTATGTTTTGTGTCATTTTTCCCAAGTTTATATCTTTTCCTCTTTCGGTTGTCTTTTTTTCAGTAGCATACTTTATCTATTTTTGGAAAGAATCTCATGGCCTTTTAAAAATGAAATGGCAAGTAACTTATAAATAAATATTTAGATTTCATTCTCCAAATAACCTGACAAAGCATGTGACTCAGTACTTGTGACTTTTTTCAATGAAACTAGCAAAAACATTATCTAAATAAATACTGAAAGACAAAGTTCATACATGTCTTATTTATTTTATCCTCACAAACTGAAATACGTAAATCAGATTTTAGTTTATGCTTTATGATTAAATGTAAGCTAAAAAGCTAAACTATTATTTAAAGTTATAAACAATGTGTTCTAAAATGCGAGAGCTAGTAAAGATAAAATTCTTAAAATAGAATAGTCATAAGAAGAAAAATGAACCCAATTAAAAAAGCACTGATATATTTAGTATAATAATTTTTATAGCAAATAAAGAACTGGCATATGTGATTCTACGATTACAAAGAGATTTTAATCTAAGTAGAAATCTAATACACGAAGCAAACCATTTAACAAAGATTTGGAGTAGACAAATAATGATGCTACTACATTTGAAAAGTATAGTTTCCTAATTCTCATATTCTTTCAAGTATCTCAGGAACTTTAGTGACATCGTATACTCTGAGCTTTGTTTGGAGCAAGCCTTAGTTTTTATAAATGAAAGGGCATTCTTTTAATATCTTCACTACAAATGTCTGACTCAGATTCCCAACATGTACACACACTGTCTGTAGGTACGTGGTACCCAAAATGAATTTGATGTAGAGAAAAAAATAATTCACAGATACCACTTATTTATCTCTAGTTTCCTTTATGTTTTTCAAATTTTTTTTTTTTTTTTCTACCAGTAACACAGAGTCAGTCCTCCAGAAGATTGCTCATTTCTGGAATCCCTGGTTATTTTGTGATTTTGTTAATTGATATGATCTTTCATATTGATGATTTTGCTAGTGGAACATATCTTTTTGCAGCTCAGTGAAGCTACATGTTATTATTATTATTATTTTTTTTTTTTGCCTTTTCCCCTAGGATATTATCTCTATCTTTATCAAAAAAATTTTAACTAGTATTTAATAGATTTAAAATAACTAAAGTGTATCTAAACATCACTACCAAAAAAGATAATACTACCTCATATGTGTTCGGTTATTACAGCTTTAGAACTTTGGATTTAGTTACAGAAATGAAGAATTGTTTCACTGAGAATTTTATAGAGTTTTCTCACACTGATTTTTCTTTACCCTTTTTCACCCATTTGTCAAATGAATAAAATGTATCACTAAGGTTAGAGCCTCAATAACTCTACCGTCTTTTTGTTTTCTTATATTTTAGGGAATATACAAGCTATTACTTAAGTTCTGTACAGTTTTTAAAATACTAGTCAATATTTTATAAGTCTGATAAAGGAAACATGTTTTATATCTGAATTTTATAGGCTAATGCCCTTTCCTTAAAGGCGGAAAATGTTGTATTATTCTCAAAAATAAAATAAAAATGACTATGCTTTTTTATTGTTGTCAGATTATTTGGAACTGTATAGTGTTTTCATTTCTCTGTATTATCCTACATGAAATAAGATCTACAGTGTTAATACCAAAATTTGAGATTAATAAATGAGTAATATATTTTGCTGTAAGTTATACGTTGATATTTGGAAAAGAGAGCAAATATATTACAAGCAATAGTAAATTCGGTATTTTAAGTATTTCCTAGAACATATTTACTTGCAAGCATTTCTCTCTAAATTAATAATAATTATGGTCAATGCCTACTATCTTAGATCATATATTTTCCCTGGAATACATTTATGAGGCAAGGCTAGCTATACAAAAGTTAAAAAAAATCAAAATGAGTACCGTGTATACTCGAGTATAAGCCGAGTGTGCTGAAAAAACTCGGCTTATACTCGAGTATATACAGTATGTGATCTTAGAGGCTCTCTGTTTTAGCAGGGAAAGAAATGATTATTCTCTCCTCATTTGAAACTTGAACAAATTTCCTGTGCTTATAATTAACCCATTGATAATACAGGCCAAGCACTTATCACAGCATATAGCAGTTGCTTAGTTATTTTATTTGTCTTCAGGAGTTACTAAAACATGCTATAAGCTAGCACATGTATAATGTGCTTCAGAGTAGTGTCTTGTATTACATTATCAATTGCATTGTCATCTTTAAAGAACTCATAGTTCAGTTATTAGACATTCTTAAATATACATATATTACTCAGAAGTTGTCAAGTCTTGGAATACATTTTTTTTCAAATTTAATAAATTCCCACTTATATGGGTTATATTTTTAAATGGGTTAAATTTAAAATGTATCACTTAATGTATTTTCTATATATATGTGCTATTTAGTCAATGAACAGTATCTCCTTTGTGGCTTATCTCCAGCCATTTTTAATTAGACAAAATGCAACATTACACATTTGAAAGCTAAGGATTAGGCACCACTCCAAGGAGCAAACATTACTGTTGGGACTGTTTTCCCGGATTAATACTTTCTCTGACATTTAAACAACTGTGTTTGAAATATAATCAAACAAAATATGTATTTGCCTTCCATTATTTATGTTAAAAAAGATAATGGTAAAATATTTTCTTAAATCTTTAGGGATTTATATGCTTTAATCTTTTGGAATGTTCTATAAATTAATAAAATGGAAATTAATGAAATGGAAATTAATGTGTCTTAGCACAGGAGTGGAAAAACTTTTCATCTTGGAAGCCTGTGTTTATTTAGCTGTAATCAAATTAAACCACATTCAGGAAACTTCAATTAGATATACTTAAAAATGGACAGAATTTTGTAAAAATCTAGCTACTATGTACTTAATAATTTCAAACAATGAAAACTATTTGTTAATTTTAAAATTAACTACACTTTTAATGAGTTTGCTGTGTCTGTGTTTTGTTGGAAAGTATCAGCATTTGGTTGCAATATGGAGCGCCAGTTTCAATTGATCCTCTAGATGGGTATCAGCCGTTTGTGACCCAAAGGGCATCTTGATTTGGGTTGGGCAGGAGAACCTAAACTGGGAGCAATACATGGTTGAAATGCCAGAAAGCAATCTTTGGGCATGTTGCTGAAGGCGATGGTATGCTACTTTGTTTTTCCATATTTCAGTTAGATCTTTCTTAGAATCAAACAATGACTTTCAAAAGTCATCTATGGAGAGCTCAATTCCTCTGTAGTTCTTTAGTTGTTTTGGTGATACCAACTAGGAGAGGCTGAAATGCTAATCTGAGTGTAATTCCTGATTCTCGGTCAGTGAACCTTTCATTGTATTCTCCAATTAATAGGTCTATAACAGCTGCATAATCCTCAGATGTTTCACATATACCATCCTGCTCAGCAGTGACTTTGGCTAACTGGGGAAAAGGTTCATCTGACATTTCTTTTTAAAGACAAGTGGTTTGAAAAACGGTCGCGTTTTTTTTTTTTTTGCCACATATCATGTATAGATTTAGTTTTACTTTGTAATGAAATGTTATCGTCATTTTTATTTGACATAATATCACACATAAATGCTGCATTCCTATAGAAATCTTCTTTCAACAATTCTCATTTCTGATTCTGTTCTTCATAAAATTTAATTATTTGTTCTTGCAAATCCACACCGAATACTTCATCATTCAACTTTAGCATGTTACAAACCTAACTGTGTTGGGTTTGCACCAATATAGTTGACAATACTTATAACTTGCTGTAAAGTGTTACTTAAAATAGTAGCTTTGGCACACAGATTTTGGATTTGTTAATACTTTTTTTAAAATCTGTGCAATAAACCCTTCATGTTTTCCTGTCATACAAGGTATACCATTTATATACATAACATTCACTAAACTTAACAAATTCAGTCCAACTTCACAATTATCTTGAAAATAGTTGAAGATATCTATTCCTTGTGTTCTGTTCATAAGAGTACCTCAAGCAAGTAACTCTGCACAAGAAGGAAAATCTGTTATGACATAAATGAATGACACCTGTGCTATGTCAGTAGTATCCATTGATTCATCTAAAGCAATTTGATAATATATATTTTCTGTTTGAAATATTACATAAAGTTGAAGGCTAATTTATGGTGCTAATTAGTTATGGTTCTCCCTGAAAGAAGTAGTTGTTTGTACTTTTAAACTTTATTAGGGTCTACACATCCTACAACATTGACAGTGCATTCTTTCACAATTTCTACATCGCTGAAAGCTTCCCCCTTTTCCCAACTAATATCTGTAAGCTACTTTATAAGTTGTTTCACTGGCATTATTTCTGGATCTTAATGATGCTCAAAAGAATTGTCTTTGCTTTTGCTTTTCATTTGCATGGCTTTAAATTTCTGCAATACAATCCTTTGTGCCTCTCCCTCTAATTGAACACATTTGTGGTCCTTAGGCATGTTAGAATGCTGATGAGCCTTGAAGTTCCTTAATATTGATGTTGCAGTATCACAAAGCAAGCACGTCATCTTATCTTTAACAGAAACAAGATGATAGTGCAAGTCCCAATCCTTCATGAAAAAATTTATTTCCTTTCTTCAGCATTCTCTTGGTCTACTTCGACATGATGGGCTGTTAAGCAGACACAATTAAAAAATATTGTTGAGTTGTGCAGCTATTCACTGATTTCACTTCAAACAGAAATGGTGCACCATTGTCAAAAACTGACAACAGACTGGCATACTCAATCCTCATAAACTCTCACCAACCACCTTCCTGTGGCTAATGGTGCCAGTCAGGTGGGGGAAGTTAGAAGCAAATTATGAACACAACAGCTGTCAATTTAACCCATATAGCTTACTAACATTCTAGAGCCGTGGTTCTCAACATTCCTAATGCTGCAACCCTTTAATACAGTTCTTCATGTTGTGGTGACGCCCAACCATAAAATTATTTTCATTGTTACTTCATAGCTGTAATTTTGCTACTGTTATGAATCGTACTGTAAATATCTGATATGCAGGATGTGTTTTCCAATGGTCATAGGGGTTGTGACCCATAGGTTGTGAAACGTTCTAGAGTGATAGTCAATCTGAGAGGGTTATTTTATTGAAACTTTTTTTTTAAATACACTCATTTTAAAAATAAAATATAAATAGAAAAGATGAACAAAAATCTATTAATAAAAATAAAAGGATTTGCTCTATAAAATTTGAGTTCAGTCATAAGGCCTCACTTAAGGACTTGGAAGACCACAGGTACCCCTCCCTGCCTTATAGGATTAACTATAACTTTTTATTAAACTAGATTATTATAAAGCAATGGTTTAGAATAAGAGTTTCCTTCTTTTTTGAGTATCAAGGATTGTGTTCATTAGCTTTTCTCTTTAGTAATGAATTTCTTGGTAAATATTTTGTTACTACCACAACAGAGGTGTGAAAGCTGTGCATCTAGTCCGCCACGTCTCTCCTTGGTGCATGTCCCTCCTCATCCAGGAAATTCCTTGTTGGTGGTCACCTGCAATCCTCCTTTTGGTTCTCATGGTGTCCTTGGCATTCTAAGTGCAATATCACTCACCTTGTGGTACTGTAGTTGGGTACTATGGTTGTGGGTCATTGCACTCAGCTGTGAATTTGGAGGGGCCATCGAGGAAGGAGAAAAACCAGTTCTGCATTCATTGCTGAGCACAGGATCATCGTAAGTTTTCATTAAATTGAAATTCATCAATGGATGTTTAGCAGCTAATTTTTTTCTATTCTATTAAAAGTAGAGAGCAATCCTAACAAATAAAAGAAAAAGAAAAACAGAATTGAACTGAATCATGAATTTTTCTTTTTCTTTTTCTTTTTTTTTTTTTTTTTTTTTTTTGAGACAGAGTCTCACTCTGTTGCCCAGGCTAGAGTGCCTTGTGGTGTCAGCCTCGCTCACAGCAATGACAAATTCCTGGGGTCAAGCCATTCTGCTTCAGACTCCTGTATAACTGGAACTACAGGTGTCTGCCCCAGCACCCAGGCAGTTTTTCTGTTTTTAGTAGAGATGGCGTCTTGCTTTTGTTCAGCTGGTCTTGAATTCCCAAGCTCAAGAAATACTCCCACCTTGGCCTCCCATAATGCTACAGAATCACTAATTTTAACAACATTCAGATATTTCCTGCCTACCTAGCTAACATCCAGCAGCTTTATCTACAAACTGGATCAGGTCCATGTACCTTTCTCAGCAGTGACTTCCTCTCTCTTCTCTCAAATCACAACCTGGGATCTGCTGTTTCCACACAGGCGTGATTTGGGTACCTCGGCCTCCTCTCAACTTTTGCAAACTTGGAGGTCTAGAATAGTTAATGCGTAGTCAGAATAGCTATGATCCCTCTCAGCTTGGCTTAAATGGTGTCCTAAGTCCTGGTTATCACCATGTAATATCCTTCAGTTTGGGCCTGGCTAGATATCTTTTCTTCTTAGTGCCTGTTACCAGAATGGTTTGCAATATGGCCTGCAGAAACCACAGGTGAATGGCACTAATTTTTTAACAAATGGAGCATTTTGGGAAAGAATTTCCTAGCTATAATCATAGGAAGAGAACTATGAAGTATTAATACTTATGATAGCATCTTTAGTTGTTATGATAACATAACTAGGTAAATGTTACTGTCATCATTTCACTGATGAAGTAACTGAAATTCAAAGAGTTTATGAAACTTACCTAAAGTCATACAGCTGGTAAAGGAAGGTCCCCAAATGCAGTGATTTGATTCTAATGCTAAGGCATGTGTTTTCATATGTCCAGATGCAATTATTTACATTTGGCAATTTTTAACAATAACCTAATCCTAGGACATGACATGGCATAAGAGAAAAGGAACAAAGACACCCAGAAATATCCAGGTCATTCTGTAAGTAACTACCATGTTGCAGAGTAAGTAGTGAGTGCTGACCAGGCAGAGTTGAGATTCTATTCCCTCAACTCCAAACCAATTTTTTCTTTTTTAACTAGTTGGGAGAAGTTCTGTCTCTACCTTGATCTAAACAGAGAGAATATACATGATTCTTGGAAAAGAAAAAATTAAATAAACTCAGATTACTTTCTTTTAATTATCTAAACTTCATCTGTATGAGTGGAAAATTCATCTGATTTAGCTAAAGCTAACCTATTTAAATCACCAACTATGTAGTCAAATTAAAGTATTATCTAGGGTGGCACATGTGGCTCAAAGGAGTAGGGTGCCAGCCCCATGTACTAGAGGTGGTGGGTTCAAACCCAGCCCCTACAAAAAAAAAAAAAAAAGTATTATCTAAATATGTTCCCCTAAAGAAATAGCCTTGTTATCTTGATCCAAGATGATATTCTAAACACACACTCAACTGAAAATATGCTGCAATCACTGCAGAAAGCAAGAAAAAAATTTTGTAAGGGCAACAATGGAACATTCATAAGAGGAAAAAAAAAGTCAAGTTTTAGTGTGCAACTAGTTTCTCTTGGGGAATTCTATCTCCTTTATTTTGATATTATAAAATCAACCTATGGATAGTTCAAAGAAGTCATTCTCAGAATCTGGAAATCCATGTAGGACTTTGCTCATATTTCTGAATTAAATACTTTAGTAGCCTTTACTTAGATGGGCTTGATTTTTGGTCTCAGTAAATGTGGAATGCACATATCAAAATTGAAGGTCAAGGAGCTATGGCTCAAGTATAAGTTATATTCAGACTGGGAAAGGAGACAGATTAAGTTTATGACCTTTGTTTTTTTGTGTGTGGTTTTGTTTTGTTAGTGTTTTTTGTATTTAAGCATGAGATGTGATGTTCTGAATTCCTAAGGCAGAGACAGCAGGGTAGAAAAGGGAGATGCTAGAGCTGTATTAGGGATCAAATTAGACTTGGTGACCAATTTATGTATGGTGGGTGAGGAAGAAAAAGTGTTTTGAAAGTGGCTGCATTTCCCATTGTGAATAATTAAGTGCATAGTGACCTCATGAACTGACCTAAGCAATGCAGAAAGACAGGCCATTTTTTGTAAGAACAAAAATACCAGGAACAGAGAGTAGAGAGGGAGAGAGAAGTGGTCCTGTCATGAAATCTGAAGAGCCCCAGTAAGGAAAACGGGAGGCTGAGCAGTCCAGGCACGGCATGCTGTGTCAAAAACAAATCATTGCTTTCAACCTTTCTAGCTTTTGTAATATTTCTCTTAATACCTAGAAAGTTTATTATGAATTACTTAAAATATATTGGGGTATCATCATTGATAAACACCCCTCTGTATAAAATGCAGTGTCAAGAGACATAAAGATAAGACACAAGTCTTCACAAGATAAGAAGCCATAGTGATGCCAAAAATTTTATAATAGAATGACCAAAAAAGACGGGTACTACTGATAAAAAATTCCCGAGTTGAAAGGAGAATTTCAATTCCTATTCACTTTGTGGGAATTTGGCTTGTTCAATATAAACAAAATGGTTTCTTAAAGAATTTTCCAGAATTCCTGATGGTTAGAAAGGAGTGACTACTCTGTTGATTTTATAAACTCCTTGCAGAAATGATGAAAGGTAATATTTTTTTCCACATTTCTGAACCTAAAAAGAATTTGAGAAGAATTTAAAATGTCGGGGTTTAGCACCATCAAACTATGACTAACAGTGAGCCTTTTGGGAAAAGAAGGAATTCTGAAGAATATGTAAACAGAACCCAGGAAATTTTGGGCGGACATGATACAAAGTGAGTAGGATTATTTTGTATCTTCTGGATGAGAAACTGAACAAACACAATCTCTTAGAAATTCTTTAGATTAGTTGGTGTTCATTTCTAGCCAGTAACTCCTTATACATTTCAGACTGTTGTTAAAACAGCTGAAAAATTGTTTCTCCGGTGGAAGTACAAAGAGAAGATTCAGCTGGTTATGGTCTTAAGAGTTGCAGGGATTTGGTGAATTCAGACAGCTTTTAATAAGAAGTTCATAAGCATGTAGGAAAACAGGTACCAATTAATCCTTTTGGATAGGTGGATGACAATGATTCGTGCAGTAAGGTCCCAAGAGCTCACAAATAAATGAGTTCAGGATTATATTAGGAAGGGAAATCTTAAATACCAAAACACTTCCTCGAACACGTGAGTCACTCATTTGTCATAGTCTCAAATCCAAAGATGACTCAAGACAGATCAAATGGGGTTCTTTGCTCCAGTTTTACCCTGGGAAAGTTCCCAAGGTAGTTGCTTCTCTTAATCACCACTTGAAACCAGTGGGGAAATTGGATACTTGGCTATTGTGGCTGTAGAGGCATTTAGATCTCTATAAAAATAGAGTCAACTTTCAACTCGTTACATAAGGGAGGGTTGGAAGCAGTGTATTCTCTAGCAATATTAAGAGATGTTCACGATGGGCGGCGCCTGTGGCTCAAGGAGTAGGGTGCCAGCCCCATATACCGGAGGTGGTGGGTTCAAACCTGGCCCCAGCCAAAAACTGCAAAATAAATAAATAAATGAGAGATGTTCATGATGCAGCCATGAGGGTACAGGAAATAGCACAAGACTTTGATTCAGGGTTTAAGTTCAATATCAATGTCTTTCTTTATGTAAGGCAAATGTGTGCCCTAAGTTCCTCCTCTGTGAATAAAGATAATGATACAGAATTCAATGTATATTATAAAAATTAAGTACAATAATGTGTTACAAAGTGGTCTGGACAGAGTAGGCTATTAATAAGTGATTAAAACATAAAAATAATTTGTTAAGAGATATTAACAAAATATCTCTTAACAGAAAGAGAAAGTTTATGAATAAACAAAGTAATTTTAAGGAAATCTTTTATATTATTATTATGTCATTATTCCCTGTATATTGAAATTTTAGATATTTCCTCATTATTAGGTAAAGGTCTTATTTTATAAAGAATAGAAGTGGTAAAATATATATTTCTATTTAATCATTATCTCTGTTTTGATAAAACCAAACATGTGAAATGGTAATCATTCCCAGGCATGCTAGCTATTGAACAACTATGCTAATTAGAGTTCCACAAAAGAGCCACATGAAACTGGAAGGGTCATTATAGAAGTTTTGAGATACACAAAAATCATGAAATGTAACATCCATGTGGATGGAAACAAATGAAGCCCTTCCTGTAACACCAGTAAGCTAAGCAAGTTGAAACTTGCGTGGTTGAACCAGAAAGGATCCCGTCAACTGTGTTTCTTGGAAGCAAAATAATGGACCATAACACAGTCTTTCTTTAAACTTTCATAGTGACCCATGTACAACTTCCTCTTTGAGACTCACAGTCTGACTGACAGAAGCTTTTCTGTATCATTCCCACAGTCCTTATCTTCCTGAAAAGCCTCTTATTTTAATAAACTTAATAAGCAACACATACCTGTCGTTTCCTAGCACTGGGAACTAATTTCTCCCCAAATATCCGTACTGTTACTCAGTATGCAAATGTGTGTGTCCTGAGCACATTTCATCTCGCCTATGATTTTAGGAATGCCATACAAAATAAACCTCTATAAATGAAGAGTCATGATGTCCAGCTGTAGGCTACCCTTTTAGGTTCCACTGTCTCATCTCAAAGCAAACACTGTGTCCCACCATGACCCTGAGCATGGGTGTTAAAATGTGCAGAAGATCATCTTCTCAAATTCATGGCAAAGAAGAGCAGAGAAGAGCCAATGGGCTGTGTGAGAAAATGTATCTGTTTCCTTTGGTTTGGATTTCTTTTGCTTATATGCATTTACAATAAGTTTAAGGAAAATTGACACTCACAACCAATTAATCCTTCCTTCCTTCTCACAATCTTAATCCTTCTCTTTATTGTCAGTACCTACAAATACCAACTGATGTTCCCCCAAAAGAGAGAAACAAAGCAACAGAACAAGCAAGTGTGAGTTTGTGGAGGGGATGATTGTGAGGAACAGTGTTCCTTTATCCCTACATAAGCCCAACAGGCCATGTGTCTGTAGCTCCCCATGGTATCCAGGAGGTCTTACCCATGGATGTGCTCAACTGGTCCCTCCAGCCTGCCACTTAGCCATTCATTAACCTTGGCATGATGGGACACATGGATTCTTGAACTCTCTCTCTGGCTCTACTTGCCACAAAAGCTAATTGGGAGAGGGAAGGCAAGATAAAATCAGTAGAAAGAATAATTTAATAGTTTTTTTTATGAGTATATCAAAATAAAATGGCACCTTATGTCCCCAGGATCTCTAACTTTAATTGAGATTGAGAAAAACTGGCCCTGCTGGTGGTTGGATGTATTCCACATCAGAGTTACCAGTGTAAGGACAGTCTGCCGAATAGCTATTTCTGAAAACAAATGCAAAGATTATCTGGTAAACTGGCTCTGGTTGTTGGTTAATTAATCACAAATATTATTTGTTAAAGATTTTGTGTAAGTTGAGAAAAAAAACCCATGAAATTCATTATATGTCTGTTATGTATTCTATGGAATGGGAGCTAGACATTCTCTCCTGTCTCATCCCAGACTCAGTGTATTCTCACTAAATATTCTAAATAATAATTTTTTAAATGAACTAAATCTCATATTTCAAAATCACAATTAATGGATTATTTTACTATACATTTTTAACATGTGGATTTTTTAAAATTTAATTCACACAAATACCCTATTTGTAGGTATTACAATCCCCATTTTACAGAAGAAAATGGAGTTCAAGGAGCTTACCGTATATACTCGAGTATAAGCTGAGTTTTTTCGGCACAAAATTTGCGCCGAGTTCAGGTTTTTCGGCACAAATTTTGTGCTGAAAAAACTCGGCTTATACTCAAGTATATATAGTAAGTACTTTGTGAGAGGTCACACATTGTTCACATAGAATTCTGTCTCACCTCTAATCCCATGCTTTTGAGAAAATGTCACCTTTCATTTCCACAGAAGTAGGGAAAGCCACATTTACAAGTCCTTGAAATTATAGACTCACCTTGCCCTCCAAATAACATTAAATTGGAATTGGGGGTGGGGGTTTGAACATGTGCTTGTTGGCAAGGAGGCAGCAAGAAGTAACTTTTAACATTTCCCAGTGAACTAATTGGTTATCACTCTATTGGAAATGCTCAGTCCTTTCTCAAAAAAGAAACTCATCCTGGCAATCTGGCATTCTCTGACAGGGAAAGGGTCATAGTCAATTGTAAGGAACAAATACAGCTGCCAGGATAAGCTGCCAGCAAACCGCATACCTCTGTCAAACAAAAATATAGAAATCTATTTTGCTTGGCATATGGGTTCCTAATTGCCAAACAAGTAGGAGCACTGAGATTAGTGGGCTTTGCTGAATTGGAGAAAACAATCCACCAAAACCATTAGCACTTATAAGGTCAAGTTCTTAATGGATATTTATAAACTAATATTGACTTTGATTGTCATACATAGGAGGAAACAGAACTAATATTCTTTCAAATTGTATGGCTCAATGTTTGATATTCTTAAATCTATTATGGCTTGCTAAGAATCATAGACTCGTGGCTGTAGTAGGAACGTTAAGACTTACAATATTGAACCCTATCATTTTACGGAAGGAAAATCCACATCCTTGAGAAGTAAAATAGCCAAAGATCACAGCAGCATCAGAACCACGTCTTGAGCCCAAATATTCTCTTTTGCCCATAGTTATATAACTAGTTATTGAAAGAACTATAAATAAATCTTATGCTATCATTTTTCTTCTCTACTTAGCTTATTTTTCTATCTTAATGAGAAATAAAATGGTAAAATTACTAAAAGCAAAACAAACAAGATTATGCATAGAAAATATAATAAAATGGATACTCCAGGGCAAAAAAAAAAAAAAAAAAAAATCAAAAGTAGAAAAATGTTCTATACTGCAAAGATCAAGTTCATTTTACTTTCTGACTTGTCTTTTATTTTCTGCTTAAGAAACTTAAAACCAAGGACAGTAAATATTAGTTTGTGTCATTCAAAAAGTTAATGCTTATAATAATTGGCTTCGAATTCATAACTGTCTTAGCATCTTCTGAAAAGACAAGTTTGAAGCCAACCCTACTTATTTTCTAAAAAGTCACCTCCTTTAATTCTTAAGGAACATTAGGCCATTTATAAAATAACAATATCACATATGGCCTAAAGGAAATTTTAACATTAACCTCATGGAATCATGTAAGTTTAACTGCAACTTAATGCATTTCCAGGCAAGTAGAAAGTTTCTACTATGTACGTTTTTATATCTCAACACTATTCTACACTTTCACCATTGATAAAATTTAAATAAAATGTAGATTGGGGGCTCAGCGCTTGTAGCTCAGCAGCTAGGGCACCGGCCATATACACTGGAGCTGGCGGGTTCGAATTCAGCCTGACCTGCCAAACAACAGCTACAACCAAAAAATAGTCAGGCATTGTGGCGAGTACCTGTTGTTCCAGCTACTTGGGAGGCTAAGGCAAGAGAATAGCCTAAGCCCAAGAGTTTGAGGTTACTATGAGCTGTGGCCATGGCATTCTACTGAGGACAACTTAGTAAGACTCTGTCTCAAAAAAAAAAAAAAATGTGGATTGGGTTTGAAACTTGGGAAGAAAAAAAAAATCATGCAAGAGATGTGCAAGAAGAATGAATGAAACAAAGAGAAGTCAACAGATAGTAATTCTAATATTATTTTATTTCAGATGTTTTATAAAATCTTAGTGGTTAAGACACATTTGAAAATATTTGTTTTTACCTCTTTAGCTTCACATGGATCAATTAAGTCATACAAGAAAATTGGACTACATGAATACTTTTAAATTTGTCAAAATATTGATTCATACACAAGGCTAGATTTCAATGCGTTGTCCCCTTGAATGTTTGTTTTCACTGATTTCTCCTACAAAATTTTAAAAAAAGAAGTAATTTTCTAACTAATCCTCACAGCTGTCCAAGAAGAAACAGACACAATTAAGTATTTGCTGATGTGTCCAAAGCCAATAAAAGACCCAGAATCCTAACTGGGGAATCTAACTCCAAAACAAAGCACTTAATCATCAACTTACCATTTTTTTTTTTCAGGCTAAACTGTAATGATTGGTTGAAATTAGAAAATTTAAAACTTCTGTTAGGATTTCCTCTGTAAGAAATAAGGATAGAAATGCTGGCAAATCCTGATTCTGCATCTATCCTGAGTAGATCTCCAGGGTTACTCCAAAAATAGCTCCAGTATTCTGAAATATTTACTGAAATAGTCATTTAAGTCTTCAGTAAATAAATAAATCACTTGCTTTTCTTACCTTGGTTAGACTCAACCAATTAGAAAAATAGGTAAAATCTGAGAAAGATAAGTTAGAGAGGGTGTCAGTGACACAGGTGAGCAATTACTGGCCACATACTTTTTCAATTCCCATGAAACACACTTTTCCCGAGATCAGACAGAGCATGATTCCTGTGGCATGGTCTTTGACCAAAGATCACCTTGACCAATGAGTTTGGGAGATACTGATTGTCCTTTATGGCTTTTGGTGTTCCTCAATGTGCATTTGCACTTTTTACTTGAAGATTACTCTCTTTTTACCCAGATCCCCTCTTTTGCTCCTGGATCTACACAGTCCTTTCACTGGGGAAAGTATTATTCCTCCTGAGATAAGAAGGAAAGCTGCCATCTTCTCACGTGTTCCTGCTTTGGTGGCACAGTGATTCGTTGAGGGATCTGTTCCAAGCTAGTTCAATCACAGAAAGCCACAGCTCGTGGTCTGGGAGTGCATGTGTGTCTCAAAGTCTGCAAAGCAGAGTTGTTCTTTGAGATTTTTTCATTGGAGTTGAAATAAAAAAGTAGCCAGATCTGTTTGCTTTTGCTAGGGGCCAATCTCTTTGTTGAGGGAGGTCAGTCTGAGAATGTGAGGCAGAGGAAGAAGAGAAGAAAGCCACAGATATGGAAGACACAGGAGTTCAGTTCTCTGGCTGTAGTTTGCCCTGAGGCCAGTGCAGCATCAGAGCTGTCTTTGGTTGTAGTTCTTTTTTCTCAAAATGAAAGATCCATGACTATCATGCCAGAGAATACGTAACACTGGAGCTACACAATTAGAGAAAAATTCAATATGCCCAGTTTATGCTATTGTGTTGCTTAATTTTTTAACCAATTACTCTTCAAAAAACACATTGCAAGTCTAGAGCAAGAAATAAACATCATCAAATACAGAATGACTTGCTGCCATTTCCTGGGAGTTTTCTACTAACTGTATATTTTCTGAAGTGCTTTATATAAATCAACTTTTTTTAAATCCCCATGTTCCATGGGGGTAATGGAGTTGCCATCATGAACATATATAAGACAAAAATCTAGTGGCCTCTGTGAATAAAGCATCTACTTCCCACCCAGTTCAGTGAGCTTCTAAATATGATATCTTTTGAAGACTGGTTATGCTGCTTTTATATACACACACACACACACACACACACACACACACACACACACACATATACATATAGATATGAGTCACTGATAGATATCTTCTAATTATCACAGTAAAGGTATGGGACTTATTATTATCCTCATGGTATAGCTGAAGAAACTAAACCTTAAAATGATTAAAGGACATGCTCAAGACAGCCAGTAAGAGGCAGAGTAGCTCCTCGATACTGTCTTCACCAGCCTCAGAGCACCTTACTCTTAGCCACCACATGATTCTGTTCCCTGTAAACCCTAATGACTCATCCTAGGACAGGGCTGTCATTGCCTGCCTATTGATCCTCATATTAGCCAGTTCATTCTGTTCAAATTTAAACAGCCAAAGACCAGGCACAAACCTACAGTCTGGAAACATTGGGTTTATTGGCTGGATGTAATAAGGAAATAGGTCCCAAACAATCATGGGCTGTCAGTCAAGAAGAAATCTCAGATTTGTTCCTATTTCTGAAGGGGGGACAGGAGAAGTGAGGATTAAATAGGGTTGAAGCTGTCATGTGGGGAGGGTAGTTCAGTGACTGGGCATTTCCCCTACTAGATGGGAATAGGAAAGCAGGACTGAGGCATTGACGATATCAGAGTACCATCTACTCAAAGAGGAGGTTGTTGTAGCATTTTCTAGCTGCTGTGTGATCTCAGAAGTGCCTTCTGTAAATTGTACAGTCGGCATTGTCTGTGTCTGCCATACTAATTGACAAAGATGGGTGACTTTGTTCTCTTTTGATCTGAACTGATTTTCACTCCTTCAGTTCTTACTGTTTCAGTGCTCTTAACTTGCCATTGTCCCAACAGGAGTTTTGTTGAACTCAACAACTTTTTTCTACTTTTCTTTTTTAGTTTTCTTTATTTCATTTATTTATTTATTCATTTATTTTATTTTGAGGCAGGGATGTTGCTCTGTCACCTAGCCTGGAATGCATTATCATAGCTCAACTGAACCTCAAATTTCTAGGCTCCAAATATCCTTCTGCCTCAGTCTCCTGAGCAGCTAGGACTACAGGCACACACCACCATGCCTAGATAAATTTTCTAATTTTTGTAAAGATGAATCCCTTACTCTTGCTTAGACTGGTCTTGAACTCCTGGGCTCAAGTAATCACCCCACCAAAGTGCTTGGATTATAGTTGTGAGCCAGTGTACCCAGCCTTGAGATGTGACGTTAGGTTTTTAATTGGTGATTTTTCTGACTTTTTGTTGTAGTTATTTAAGGTTATGGGCGTTCCTTTTAGGGCTGCTTTTATTGTATCTCACAGATTTTTGTACCTTGCCATTCAGTTCAAGTAGTATTTTTATCTCCATCTTGATTTCATCATTTACTCCAGGATCATTCAGCATCAGGTTGTTTAATTTCCATGACTCTGTGTAGATTTGAGTGTTTCCTTAGATTGATTTCCAGTTTTACTCCACTGTGGTCCACTCTGGTCTGAGAAGATACATGATTTGATTTCAGTCTTTTTGAATTTGCTGAGACTTGTTTTGTGCCTAAGCTATGATTAGTCTTATATAATTTCCCATTTGCTGATGAGAAAAATATATATTCACTAGTAGTTTTTTGGTAGAATGTTCAGGAAGATGTCTGTTAGGTCCACTGGTTCTAGAGTCCTGTGTTTCTCTGTTCATTTACTGCTTCAATGATTTGTCTGGTACTGTCAGTGGAACATTCAAGATCTTAACTATTAAAATGCTACCTTTTTATTTCTTTGCTTAGACCTACAAGAGTTTTCCTTATGAAACTGGGAGCGCTTATGGTCTTAGCAGTGTGAATTACGTTTGGATGCCCGGTTTAGTATGTCAGAAAGCAAGTGGTGTTTGAGGGGGAAAGTCAGCCACTCCCTGGATGATTTGTCAGTAAGTGCTGTAATGGACAGCACAGTACTGTAGGTGGCGCTTGTGTGGGAAAGTCAGCTCCTCCCTGGATGATTTGTCAGTAAGTGCTGTAATGGACAGCACAGTACAGTAGGTGGCACTTGCTACAGAGTCAGGTGCAGTGCTTTAGGTTGGGACCTGTGACTGATTCTAGTCCTTCAGGAGAAACACCTCAGGTGATGAGTGGGGTCCTGGAACACATAGGGAACCCATTTTCTCCACCACAGAAGAGGTGGGTGGAGGAGAGAGGCTGGGCAGGGCTGAGTCAGGTGAGCCTGCCTTCTGGCTCCTCATAGATGGGTATAAGAGCTTTCTCAGCAGGGGTCGAGCATCAGCTCCAGGCTGCTGGGGAACCTACCAGTGAGGGGCTGAATTGGACTCACCAAACCAGAAAGTCTGCTCATGGGGAGGGGTCATATGGGATTCAGAGTCTGGCTTTCAGGAGTGGGTTTTGCTCTTCTTCCTTCTCCCCTGCCCTAAGGTCCCCTTCTGGCTTCTGGCCTTAGGCAGGAGCTCAAACTAACTGAGCTCACCAGCAATGGCACTGCAGGCTGAGTGCTTTCCTGCCCAAGATCCTACCCTTTGGAATATTGTGGCTAGAGTAGTCCCCCTGAAATCTCCTGTAGCTTATGGCCCTAAGTTTCAGTCCTACCCCCCATGATGCAAACAATGTCAGAACAGTGCCTATTAGCCTCGTGGGGGGCTGATACGGTGTCATCTCTTACAGGTCAGAACGCTGTGTGTGTAAATTTCTCAGCCTCCCTCTGTCCCTTTGTTTGTCAGGCCCCACAGTCAGGCAGAGTTCCTGTGCAAGGGGACTCTGGTTCCATGCTCTGTGGCTCAGTTCTCAAGTTGCAATATGTGGTTTTCCTGTAGGGGTAGGAGTACAGTGCCCAAGCACTGTGACCAGGACTCACACTACACTCTCTTCCCAGTTCTGCCCACACAGGAGCCTTCACCTCCCAAGGTTGGTTCACAAATCTCCCTTCTATGTCTTTGAGTGATATTATCAAGTGATATAAAATCCAGCCTGTGGGCCTAATCCCTGGTCCCCCAAATTCAATGCCTCACCATACCAAGGAGAAATGTGTTGGACCTGAGTTGCCAATGGAGTGCTCAAGCAGATTAATGTCCCTCTACTAAGGGATGTGCCCTGCTTTGCTGGAGCAGCCAGGTGAGCAGCCCTTGGGAGGGCCAGTGAGCAAGGAGCTCATAGTTCAAGAACCCCTTGGCCCACTGCAGGTCTTCAAGAGGAAAGATGTGAGCCCCATTCTTGATAGTACTGATGTCGTGGACACACCTACAGAGTGGATACAGCTGTTGCTGAGAGCCCACGCGAAGTTGTCTCTTGGGGCACCCGTGTCACTTGGCTGCAGTGGGTAGAGGAGGGAAGGGAGAGGGAAGGTCTGAATGGAGGGGGTGTGGCATGCTGGTCCTCTTTGTCCCTCTCCCCAGAAGGCAGCCTGCCCAGAATGTCCTGGCTTTGGGATCACACAGACCCCAGGACCCTTTGGCCTCTATTACCACTGCAATTTGGACAAGAAATAGGATATATTTGTGTGGAGATTAGTGACACAGAAACTGAAAGGCTGATGCTCCCTGGGAAGGACAAAGGTGCACAATGGATGGAGAAGCACCATAGTACCTGGTGTCTCAGCTTGGATCTGTGGTGCCTGACGAGGAGCACCTCTAACGCGGCTGGCTGCCTGGTGCTTTGTTTTCAAGAAGCTCCCAGTTCATTGACACAAGCCAGTTTTAGACTCATGAGGGTAGTAAACTTCTCCAGTAGCTTGGGAGCCTGCTGACTAACAGAAATGTGAGGAGAGGAGATACACCACCTACCCCTTCCACGGGACTCTGAGTTTCTTGGGGGTTGATCTCTGCCTATATCTTGCTCCTTCTTGCTCTTCTCCATAACTTCTTCCTTTAGAACTTCAGTAGGTTCTGGCAGTATTCCCTCAGATTTGCGCCTGAACGATGTATTTTTTTCACCTAAAACTTTTTCTTCTTTCTGAAATGATCTGGGGACATCATGTCTCTAGTCAGCCATTTTGTCCTACCCTGTAAGAATTTGTCTGGGAAGTGAGATAAAAATATCAAGAAAGTCCAGTGGAGGAGACCAGTACTCTAAGTTGGTTTTGCATTTCTTCAGATGGGGAAAAATGACTCACGAGACCCATGGTTCACTCATGTCTAACATTCATCAGATATGTGAAAAGCAAAATATATGTTTACTACTTAACATATAATTACTAGAATTATACTTGAAAGCAGCATTATATATATATATATTTACGGTATACACTCGAGTATAAGCCGAGTTTTTTTGGGCACAAAATTTGTGCTGAGTTCGGGTTTTTCGGCACAAATTTTGTGCCGAAAAAACTTGGCTTATACTCGAGTATATGCGGTATATATAGTTAGATAAAAATTAATATATATTGAAAAATACATCAAGAATATATAGATATCACATTTGAAATGACTTTAAATAGTACTTCAATCAGGTCTCTAATTTTTACTTGGAATATGGAAGAGAGTTGAACATGAGGACCACAATTATATAAGCTTGAGCCATTAGAGAAATAAATATAACACATGTAAACATGAAGTTTATTTTAAATAAATCAAAATCCCTGATGCCAAAGCCACAAATTATGAAATTGTATTTGGTTTTCATAGTAACACCAAAACTTCAAAATGGCATCTATAATTGACTGAACTTCTTCCCACAGCCTCACTTTATGCTGTGCCAAACCACATATTCAGGATAGTACATAAACATGGATCCCATCACTGATGTAATTTGTGGTCAAAGGACAGAGCATTGTAGAGACCCTGCAGTCATCCTCAGACAAAGGTCTTCCAGACAGATCATTTAAATTAGGTCAAACATTAAAAACAGTGTTTTACTGTGTGATTGGGGTTTCTTTCTGGCCATCTTATAGAAATAAAATAATGTGTGGCAAATTTTTAAAAATATGTAGAAAAGTAGAAGGTAAAAAAAAAAAAAAAAAAAGAAAACTACAAGAGTAAAAAGACTTCTTTAAATAGTGTAGGGGTAACTGTATTTTCCCAATATGGCACTTATTTTCCTTCTGTGACTTTGCCTTGACACATTAAATGCAGGGCACAGTGTCCTTATGCATTTATGAAACTGATCCCTTTCTAAAGTTATCTACAGAATCAGATCATGGCAAAGAGGCCAAAAGACCATGGTCTTTGCATCTGGACAAATGTAAGATCTTGTCCTATCTCTATTCTCTACTGACTGGTGACATATATACATACATATACATATATAAATATTAAACCATAGCTGTGTACATCAATGCGATCATGGGGCACCATACACTGGTTTTATAAACAGTTTGACACATTTTCATCACACTGGTTAACATAGCCTTCCTGGCATTTTCTTAGTTATTGTGTTAAGACAATTATATTCTACATTTACTAAG
>CAUYPK010161829.1:0-22765 GCA_963574355.1 Loris lydekkerianus
ATATGTATAAAAAAAAAAAAAAAAAAAAAAAAAGAATTGCTTGAACCCAAGAGTTTGAAGTTGCTATGAGCTTCGATGACTCTATGACACTCTACTAGTGCAACAGAGTGAGACTCTGTTTAAAAGAAGAAAAAAGAAAAAAATATATATATATGGAGCAGAGAGGTCAAAACTCTCATGCTAACCAGTATAAGATGACACCTGGGCTGCATACCCCAGCCTAGGCAATATAGTGAGACATCTCTTAAAAAAAAAAAAAAATTGCCTTTCTCTACAGGAATCCTCTGACCACCTACTTATTCATTTAACAGCTATTTATTAAGGATCTACTATGTGCGAGGCACTGGACTAGCCACCAGGTATATGTTGGTGACAAGATAGATGTGGCCCTTCCCCTTACATAGCCCACAGCTTAGACAGGGTCAAATGAACAGGTGGTTTCAATTCAATATGATAAGGGCTTGGGGTCTGCTTAGGATAGGTAACTATGATGGACTTGAGAGTGTGGGAAAGTTTCCTGCAGGGACCAACACCTAAGCAGAGACTTCCAGCTTTAGGTGTGGTTCTGTCCAGGCAAACGGTGCATCTCCCTAGAGGTCTAAAGCTAGAGTAGGATCCCAGCAAAGGATCTCCATGTATGAGAGATCTAAGGGGTTCAAGTCTCAAAGGAAAGAAGACTGGCCTGAGAGTCCAACGTATGTGATCTGGCCCAGGTACTCCCCATCTCTGGGCCTCAGTTTCTTCAAATTTAAAGCAAGAGGCTTGGGTGAACTCATCTCCATGCTCTTCTTTATTTTGAAGATCTTGATTAAAGAGCAGCCTTGTTGAGTGAAAAACACTGACCTCTGAGCTGCATGGGGAGAGTAGAGTTCATAAACCAAAGAAAGCGCAGCCAGTCACCTCCTGGTTCTTGCTTGCTGCCCACTTGGTCTGGCAATTCGGAGTCCTGGGAATGTTTAATTCTTGCCACTAACTGAAAACAAGAGCCTTCTGAAAGGCTCTGCATTAATTTGCTCTTATATGTAGCACTGCAGGACTGTTATTTTTAAGAGACAGAATCTTTACAGGTGAGAAAACTGAGTGGTAAAAGCCCAAAATAGTGAAAGAACTTTGCCTAAAATCACATGGCTGGTGAGCAGTAGCTGGAAGAAGTATGGGGGCCTCCTAATTCCCCATCCAGACTCTCTCCACAACACAACTGCAGCACTTGTTTCCAACTTTCCATTGGACTTCTTCCTGTAACTGGCTTCTTTCCCTGTGAGGCCAGAAGATCTGGGAAGGCAGGCTTGGCCTCCTTATCTGGACATGCCCCAGAGCCTGGAGGGGTTCTCAGAACACGCCCTCTCCGAGGCCCCCCTTTTCTCTCTCATCATGATCTTATTTCTATTTATGTAGTTCTCTTACTCATTCTAAAAAGGCATCCCTGGATTGTGGACAAAGCCCTGGACCAGGCATAGTCCCAGTCCTAGGCAGACCTACAGTATGCTCTGTGACTTCAAGTAAACTGATTAACTTCCCTGGGCCTCATGTTCTCCATCTGTCTAGACCCATAACCTAACTCCTCTAGGGCATTTGTAATCCCAGATCTGAAATCCCAAATTAGGGAGTGTTTTTTGTTTTTTGAAACAGAGCTTACTCTGTGATCCTGGCTAAAGTACACGGGTGTCATCATAGCTCACTGCAGCCTCTATCTCCTGGGCTCAATCGATCCTCCTGCCTTAGCTGGGACTACAGGCATGCACCACCACGCCAAGATAATTTTCTCTATTTTTGGTAGAGACAGAATCTCACTCTTAGGCTGGTCTTGAACTCCTGAGCTCAAATGATCCTCCTATCTCAGCCTTCCAAAGTGCTAGGATTACAGGCATGAGGTACTGCACTTCCTCGCCAGGAAGTGTCTTTAAAAGCTAGAGATCTGGGGGCACTGCCTGTGGCTCAAGGAGTAGGATGCGGGCCCCATGTACCAGAGGTGGCGGATTCAAACCTGGCCCCGGCCAAAAACTCCAAAAAAAAAAAGATAGAGATCTGAGGCCAGGGAATAAGGCTAATGTTTCTGCCTTCCTGTAAGATCCCACAGGACCATATCTGCTCAGGCTGCTGGGACTAGGGTGCTATTTATTGGAGCATCCACCACCCCTATACCCGTGTACCATGCTGGGGCCTGTCAAAGTGACAGGACATGTAAGCTGAATATGTTCTGGGGCCCTACAATCAAAATAATAATTTCAGAAAGGAATTTCAGTTTTTACTTGTATCTCTTGAAGGTGCCCCAACCTTCATAACCTGTAGCAACACTTCTTAAAATTCCCTTTCCTCTGCTATTCTTTTTTTTTTTTTTTTTATTTATTTTTTGCAGTTTTGGCCAGGGCAGGGCTTGAACCCGCCACCCCCGGTATATGGGGCTAGTGCCCTATTCCTTGAGCCACAGGCTCCACCCCTCCTCTGCTATTCTGCTACATCTTGCAGCAGCTAAGGTCTCTCTGTAAAATCCAAATCAGTCCCTCTCTATTCTCTGTGGTCAGCGGTGCTTTTCTGCCTCTCTTTGTCTACGGCCATTTCTTTATTATATGGGTTGGAGTAGCTGCTCAGGTTTATTTATTTATTTATTTTTTAAGACAGAGTCTTACTTTGTCACCTTACTTTGTCTTACTTTGTCACTTTATTCATTTATTTATTTTTTTGAGACAGAGTCTTACTTTGTCACCTCGGTATAGAGTGCAGTGGCATCATAGCTCACAACAATCTCAAACTCTTGGGCTCAAGTGATCCTCCTGCCTCAGCCTCCCAAATAGCTGAGACTACAGGTGCCCACCACAACACCCAGCTATTTTTGTTTTTAGAGACAGGGGTCTCACTCTTATTCAGGCTGGTCTCAAACTCCTGAGCTCAGGCAATCCACCTGCCTCGGCCTCCCAGAGTACCAGGATTACAGGCAAGAGCCACCGCACCCAGCCTTATATTTCTTTTTCTTCACCCATTACTCATATTCTCCCTAACACACAAGAAAGTTGCCCCTCTGCCTCCCTAGCCTTATTGCTCACCTTCTTTCCTCCCAGTTTTGCATCACCAAAGCTCTGGATCAGAGCAGGCCAGACCAGGCTTTCAACAACAGGTAAGGGATAAAATTATCTTAGGAGTGGAAAACAGACAATGAATAAGTTTTTATTCTGTAACAGATAATAAAGGTACTTACCCTCAAGAGGCTTATAAGATGGGGACAAAGAAAGAAAAATAAAAGATGCTAAATAGGGCGGCGCCTGTGGCTCAGTGAGCAGGGCGCCAGCCCCGTCTACTGATGGTGGTGGGTTCAAACCCAGCCCTGGCCAAACTGCAACAAAAAAAATAGCCAGGCGTTGTGGCAGGTGCCTGTAGTCCCAGCTACTGGGGAGGCTGAGGCAAGAGAATTGCCTAAACCCAGGAGTTGGAGGTTGCTGTGAGCTGTGATGTCATGGCACTCTACCAAGGGTGATAAAGTAAGACTCTGTCTCTAAAAAAAAAAAAAAAAAAAGATGCTAAATAATTAAAAGACATGAAGTTTATGCAGTCAGTGCAAGTTGTATACTCAGATAGGCCTGGTGGAGAAAGAGGACCCTAACTTGGGCCTGGAAGGACAGGTCAGGTACAGGGGTGCACAGAGGGCTTGGTGAGGATCACAGAAAGAGCAAAAGCAGGAAGAACCACAGTTCTTTTCTTCTTTTTCTTTCTTTCTTTCTTTCTTTTTTTTTTTTTTTTTTTTTTTTGAGACAGAGTCCCAATCTTTTGCCCTGGGTAGAGTGCCATAGTGTCATAGCTCACAGCAACCTCCAACTTGGGCTCAAGTGAGTCTCTTGCCTCAGATTTTCATTTTTAGTAGAGATGGGGTCTTGGTTTTGCTCAGGCTGGTCTCAAACTCGTGAACTTAAGCAATCCACCTGCCTCAGCCTCCCAGAGTGCTAGGGTTACAGGCGTGAGCCACCTCGCCCAGCCAGAATCACAGTTTTGTTTTGTTTTGTTTTTTGTTTGTTTGATTTTGGCTGGGGCAAGGTTTGAACCCGCCACCTCTGGTATATGGGGCCTGCGCCCCACTCCTTTGAACCACAGGTGCTACCCGAGAATCACAGTTCTTGATGGGAATTGATCTTAAAGACCAATCACCTCATTCAAATTCTTTCTGATGCTCACCTTTTTGCCAACATCTCTGACAAGTAGCATACCAGCACTTCCAGTAATGGGGCGCCAATTGCTTCTCAAGGCAGCCCATTTCATTTATGAATATCTATTATTTCTTCCTCTGAGCTGAACTCTATTTTCCAGTATCCTCTGCTGCACTAAGCTTTATTTTGAGCTGAACTCTTACCTTCTGGTGGCCCATGCACTATTATCTTGTGGAGTCAATGTAAGGCTAATTATTCCTCCCCATGATAAGCCTTTTACGTATTTGAGTTTTAGTGACTCCTGACTCTTCTTTAGCTTAAACTCTCCCATATCCCTAAACAATTACTGCCATGATGACACCTAAGCCAACTTAGACTAAAGGAGGACTATCTATACTCTCTTTTATTCTAAATACTGTCTCTCCAATAATACAATTTAAATTGAATTCCCTCTTGGCGTTATACTAATGACTCAGACCAAATGTACTAAAACCTCTGACTTGCCGGGCCTGGTGGCTGTCATGCCTATAATCCCAGCACTCTGGGAAGCGGAGGTGGGCAGATCACCTGAGCTCATGAGTTAGAGACCAACCTGAGTCAGAGAGAGACCCCCATCTCTAAAAATAGCTGGGCGTTGGGGGTGGGGTGTGCCTGCAGTCCCAGCTACTGGGGAGGCTGAGACAAAAGAATCGCTTGAGCCCAAGAGTTGGAAGTTGCTATGAGCTTTGATGCCATGGCACTCCTGTACCCTGGGTGACAGAGTGAGACTGTCTCAAAAAATAAATAAAATATGGCTCTGCGCCTGTGGCTTAAGCAGCTAAGACACCAGCCACATATACCTGAGCTGGCAGGTTTGAATCTAGCCCGGCCCGCCAAACAACAATGATGGCTGCAACCAAAAAATAGCCGGGTATTGTGGCGGGTGCCTGTAGTCCCAGCTACTTGGGAGGCTGAGGCAAGAGAATCGCGTAAGCCCAGGAGTTGGAGGTTTCTGTGAGCTGTGACAACAGGGCACTCTACCCCTGAGGTAGAGGCTCTGTCTCAAAAAATATATAATAAATAAATAAATAAATAAACAAAATAACCCACCTGACTCTTTTTACCTGAACTGCTTCTAAGCCATATCTGGCCTACTGTGTTGCTGAAGTCTTACATAGACCTCTGATCATTTTATCCCATTAGGTTTACCTACCACTCTACACATAGACTGATTTTTGAATCCTTAGTCTGTCTTTCAATGTTTACTATCCCTTCAGGCTTCTATTTGTGAAATGTGATACTAGATTTTCATATAAGCTGTTAATAAAAATATTTAACAAGACAGAGATGAATTCAAAATTCTAACGCACACAAATGTTCTGGTTGACACCAACCCGTATCACATAGAGAAGCAGCAGAATACATGGTTTTTTTTAAATGGGATGGAATCAGATCGTAATGAGCCTCAAAAGCCTTATGAAAGAATCAGCAAATAGGAAGGCTCAGAAGCTTTTTGGGTATAAAAGTCACGTGGGTCCTAGCACTCTGGGAGGCCAAGTCAAGTGGATCGCCTGAGCACACAGGTTCTCGACCAGCCTGAGCAAGAGCAAGACCCCATCTCTAAAAAATAGCCAGGCATTGTGGCAGGCACCTGTAGTCCCAGCTACTCAGGAGGCTGAGACAAGAGAATTGCTTGGGCCCAAGAGTTTGAGGTTGCTGACTCGGTGCCTGTAGCTCAGTGGCTAGGGCGCCAGCCACATATACACCAGAGCTGATGGGTTCGAATCCAGCCTGGGCCTGCCAAACAATGACAACTACAACCAAAAAATAGCCAGGCGTTGTGGCAGGCGCCTATAGTCCCAGCTACTTAGGAGGCTGAGGCAAGAGAATCGCTAAAGCCCAAGAGTTGGAGGTTGCTATGAGCTGTGACGCCATGGCGGTCTACCAAGGGCAACAAAGTGAGACTCTAAAAAAAAAAAGTCATGGTCATGTGGGGAACTATCTGGTAGAACAGAAAACAAAACATTAACTGAAATTCTACAGATCTGGATTTGAATTCCAGCTCCTTTGTTACCAGCTGTAAAACTGTGGGCAAATTAACCACTCGGAGCATCAATTTCTTCTTTTGTAAAATGGGATAATACCTGCTTTAAAGATTATTGTGAAGATGAAATGAGACACAAAGAGCCTGATACATAACGTGCTCAGTAAGTGAAGGAGAGGCAGAGGAGAAGAAAGCCAGGCATAAAACAAGTCTTCTTTCTCAAGAGGAACTGCATTGTAGGAGGCTCAAATGGGAAGTTTGCTTCTGAGGCTACTGTGAGGGCCTGGAATGACTTGTTGGATGCTTAGTCTACGGTGATACATATGGACTAGCAAAGGGACAGAAGCAGATATCAATGACATTTCTTTTTTCTTTCTTTCTTTCTTTTTTTTTTTTTGAGACAGAGTCTTACTCTGTCATCCTGGGTAGAGTGCTATGGCATCATAGCTCACAGCAACCTCAAACTCTTGGGCTCAAGAGATCCTCTTGCCTCAGTCTCCTTAGTAGCTGGGACCACAGGCATACATCACAATGCCGGCTAGTTTTTCTATTTTTAATAGAGACAGGGGGTTGGTCTTGCTCAGGCTGGTCTCAAACTTGTAAGCTCAGGCAATCCATCCACCTCAGCCTGCTAGAGTGCTAAGATGTGAGCCATCACATCTGGCCATAAATGACATTTCCAAAGGAGGACTGATTCAACACCTTGGACAAGGGAAGAGTCACAGGTCATACCAAGGTTTTTACACTGAGGAGGAAGTACAAAGAGGGGTGATGATTAGAGTAGATGGTGCATTCTTAGAGTGGCTGAATGAGGCATTGATAGTGGACACCCAGTGGGTATCACTGGTGAGGTAGAGAGATTTGATTACAACTTTGGAGAAAGAGAGTTCAACAGATCGACCCAAGCTGATACCCTCATGCCCACCTACCCACCCACTGCATTAGACCCCCAATCAGAGCCCAGTGGGCCCCAAACCCTGTCCCTCTGCTTCTCTGTCCTGGTATCAGAAGAGATACAAGTTTTTATCTCACCAACAGACCCCAGCTTGTTGCTACAATTGTGAACTAGAAAAGGGAGAGCTAGGAAGGACGCTGTAGAAAGAAATTTGGAGGGAGGCAGGTAGGGCCTGTTAATGAAGAGCAAGAGAGAAGCAGAAGCTGAGGGATTAAGAGAAAGGTGTGTTTGGCGAGTTCATAGAAAGGCAGGATGATAGAGGGGGAGAAAAGAGATTTAAGGAGGGGGCAGGAAAAAAGATTTGCTGAGAAGCTGAGGAAGTGCAACTGAGAAAACTGTTGCCATGGTGACGGGTCCAGAGGAGGGCATAGGAATAAAAATCCGATTATGAGTTGGGGGAGTCTGTGTGTGTGTGGGCGGGGAGGCTCAAGACCCAGAGGCAGTCCCCACACACCAGGCTCCCTACTAGGCCATCTACCTATGAGGAGTGCCTTCCCCAGAGGTCTTCCGACAGGCCAGACCAAGGAATGTGGTAGCAGAGGCATTGGAGAGGTCCAGTGCTCCCTCAATCCTCTCTCCCTTCTGGGGTGCAACAGAGTAGATCAAGGCCCCCACCCCCAAGGCACCCTGTTGCCTCTTGGAGAGCTCTCTCCATGGAACCTAGTGTCCCTCATTGTACCTCTTTACCAGACCCCCAAAGGAGAGAGGAAGAGAAGTTGTTTTAAGTACCTTCTATGTGTTAAACACTGCACCTGGCACATCACTCCTTGTTTCATTTATTCCTCACCAGGGCCCTGTGAGGTCCTGTTACCTACTACCTCCATTATAAACAGAAAACAGACCAAGGTCACAAGCTGGAACGTAGCAGACAGAAGAGTGTGTAGCCCTGGCCCACCCAGCTGCTCCCAAACCCATTCATTCTCCTCTAAGCCCCCACCTGCCTCCCTGCCTTGCTTTTCCTATAACCTTAGGGATTGGGTGGGCCTCATCAGGGAGAGACAAGTGTGAGGGTCCTAGCTCCATTCCTGGAGATGAAAAGAATTGGGGTGACTGGAGGCAAATATGTCACAGACAAGGAGACTCTGGGTGAGGCAGAAGGCACAAGGGGGCATAGAGCTTAGGGCTAGGGGAGCAGGGAGGAAAGGCTGAGATCAGAGGCCCTCTGGGGGTGGGGGAAGCTTGGGGGCCAGGCTGGGCCATTTCTGGCAGAGCTCAGGAGAAACTCCCAAGCAGGCCACATGGGGAGCTGGGGAAATGGCAGCACTCTGAATCTCCAAATCTTGGGGCTGATGAGGGAGGGTGATGGGGGTTGGTATTTGCCTGCAGGTCCCTGCAAGTGGAAGTGGCTAGAGGGAGGAAAGAGGAGGGCGCAGCTTCCCTCCTCCACCCTCCCTCAGGCTTCTGTACAAATAACAGTTTTGCAAAGGGCACCATTTCTGATGTGCATATCAAACAGAGAGTGGGGAGGTGGGCATGGGCCGCCGAGTCCTGGGGTGGGATTCTGAAGCATCACACTTTGCTGCTCCTCCTGATGGCCACCTAGAAATCTCCCTGTTCCCTCAGGGGACTGGCTTGAGCCTCACCCTAACCCAGAAGTCCCCGTTGGTGAGTGGGGAGGAGGGGGTCACAAATGCCTGAACTCAAAAAAGGGTTAAAGATCACAGTGCTGCTGGGTCCCTTGGCCACTGGGCTGGAGATCCCAGGTCTCTGCCCCACACCCCTCTGGAGGGAGATAGGGCTCCTTCCTTCTCAGGCCTGGAGGGAAGTGTGCACCACTGCCATGGCCTCCACCTCCTCCACACTGCACCAGTATCCCAGGAAGGCCCTCCTTCTCCTCCCCTCCTCCCAGCAGAGATTCTTACACGAACAGCTTGGGAGCGGTCTGGCCCAGCAGGAGCCAAAGGGGTCTAAGGAACTGTGGGGTGAGAGGTGAAAGGAAGACCCTTCCCTTTCCTTCTCCCTCTCTTGTTATCCTGGGGATGTCCTGTTTCTGCCTTTCACTAAGTCCTGGCCACCAACCCTGCACAACCATTTGGTCCTTTAGCATCCTCTTGCCCAGCCCAGTCCCACTCATTCACGCACCCTCCAATTTGAATAGATCTCTTATGATTCCTCCTTGCCAAATCCAAGGGGCATATTTCAAATCTCTTGGGTTACCATATGGTCCTGATGCTGCTGAAAGTACCTTGGGGCATCCGAGATACCAGTCCCTCCTGGCTTTTATTTATTTATAGACAGAGTCTCACTTTGTCACCCTTGGTAGAGGGCCCTTGCGTCATAGCTCACAGCAACCTCAAACTCTTGGGCTCAAGCGATCCTTCTGCCTCAGCTTCCTGAGATGCTGGGACTATAGGTGTACACCACAATGCCCAGCTATTTTTATTTATTTATTTATTTTGTTGTTGTTGTAGTTTGGCCAGGGCTGGGTTTGAACCCACCACCCTCAGTATATGGGGCCGGTGCCCTACTCACTGAGCCATAGGCGCCACCCAATGCCCAGCTATTTTTAGAGACGGGGTCTTGCTCTTGCTCAGGCTGGTCTGGATCTCCTGAGCTTAAACAGTACTCTCACCTTGGCCTCCCAGAGTGCTAGGATTACAGGTGTGAGCCACCGGGCCTGGCCATCATCATTATTATTGTTATTTTTATTTTTATTTTTTGAGAGAGAGAGTGTCACTCTGTTAACCAGGCCAGAGTGCCATGGCATCAGCCTAGCTCACAGAAAACTCCTGGGCTCAAGCTATCCTTCTGCCTCAGTCTCCTGAATAGATGGGTCTATAGGCATGTGCCACAATGCCTGGCTAGTTTTTCTACTTTTAGTAGAGACGGGATCTCACTTTGCTCAGGCTTGTTTCAAGCTCCTTTGCTCAAAGGATCCTCCTGCCTTGACCTAGAGTGCTAGGTTTACAGGATCAAGCCACACACCTGGCCTGCTTAAAGGGACTTGAAAAGTCCTTTAGGCTGGGCATAGTGGCTCACACCTGTAATCCCAGCACTTTGGGAAGCTGAGGAAGGAGGTCCGCTTAGGCCAAGATTTCCAGAGCAGCCTGGGCAACATAGTGAGACCTTATCTCTACAAAAGAATAGAAAAATAAGCCAGGTATGTTAGCTCCTTGGGAGGCTGAGGCAGGAGAATCAATTGAACCCAGGACATTGAGCTGCAGTGAGCTATGGTTGTGTTATTGCACTACAGCCTAGGCAATAGAGTGCGACCTTGTCTCTAAAAAAATAATGGTTCACGCCTGTAATCCTAGCACTCTGGGAGGTGGGTGGATCACCTGAGTTCATGAGTTCAAGACCAGCCTGAGCTAGAGTGAGAACCCACCTCTAAAAAATAGCCGGGTGTTATGGCAGGCACCTGTAATCCCAGCTACTTGGGAGGCTGAGGCAAGAGGATCACTTGAGCCCAGGAGTCTGAGATTGCTGTGAGCTATGATGCCACAGCACTCTACCGAGGGTGACAAAGTGAGACTCAAAAAAATAATAAATAAATAAATAAAAGGCCTTCACCTGGTCCCAGTTTCTTCTCCAGTGACTCCCAAGTTCCACTGTAATCCTCCAGTGGGTCCATTCTCTGACCCTGAGTGTTTGCCATTCTCTCAGCCTAGAACAACCTTTTCTTCCTCTCTACTCTTCCCTCTGCTTTCATCCTGCTAACTTCCACTCAACTTTCAGCTCTCTATTAATTCATCACTTCCTCCAGGAAGCCCTTCCAGACTACCCAAGCTAACCTCCCCTTTGGTGAGGAACATCTTTTTCTTTTTTTTTTTGAGACAGAATCTCAAGCTGTCACCCTGGGTAGAGTGCCACGGCACCACAGCTCACAGCAACCTCCAACTCTTCGGCTTAAGTGATTCTCTTGCCTCAGCCTCCCAAGTACTTAGGACTACAGGCACCCGCCACAATGCCCAGCTATTTTATTGTTTTTGAGACAGTCTCACTATGTCACCCTAGGTAGAGTGTGATGGTGTCACAGCTCACAACAACCTCAAACTTTTGGGCTTAAGTGATTCTCTTTTTTTTTTTTTTGCAGTTTTTTTTCTGGCCGGGGCTGGATATGAACCCGCCACCTCCGGCATATGGGGCTGGCGCCCTACTCCTTTGAGCCATGGGCGCCTCCCTTAAGTGATTCTCTTGCCTAAGCCTCCCAAGTAGCTGCGACTACAGGTGCCCGCCACAACACCTGGCTATTTTTTTTTGTAGCTGTCATTATTGTTTGGCAGGCCTGGGCTGGGTTTGAACCCACCAGTTCTGATGTATGTTCCTGGCACCCTAGTTTCTGAGCTATAGGCGCTGAGCCGAGGAACCTCTTTGACAAGTTATTTAACTTCTCTGTGGAAACTTCTTAGTTTCCTCATTAATAAAATGGGGATAATAACAGTATCTACCTCATAAAGCTTGTTATAGGGATTAAGCAAAAAAATCTGTAAAGGACTTAGCATGATGCCTGATGTATAAGTAATAGCTGTTATTATTAGTTCTATTAAAATCCTGATGTAATAAGGCTGGGTGAGGTGGCTCGTACCTGTAATACTAGCAGTCTGGGAGGCTGATGCGGGTGGATTGCCTGAGTTCACGGGTTTGAGAACAGCCTGAGCAAGAGAGAAACCCCCATCTCTAAAAATAGCCGGGTGTTGGCAGCGCCTGTAGCTCAGTGAGTAGGGCACCTGCCCTATATACTAAGGGTGGCAGGTTCGAACCCGGCCCCTGCCAAACTGCAAGAAAAAATAGCCAGGTGTTGTGGTCGATGCCTGTAGTCCCAGCTACTTGGGAGGCTGAGGCAAGAGAATTGCCTAAGCCCAGGAGTTGGAGGTGGCTGTGAGCTGTGATGCCACAGCACTCTACCAAGGATAAAAAAGTGAGACTCTGTCTCTAAACAAAATAGCTGGGTGTTGTGGTGGGTGCCTGTATTCCCAGCTACTTGGGAGGCTGAGGAAGAGAATCACTTGATGCCAGGGCACTCTACCAAGGGTGACAAAGCGAGACTCTGTCTCAAAAAAAAAAAAAAAAAAATCCTGATATAGTAGTATACTCTTTGTCTCCCAGTAGACCGTGATGCCAGTGAAAGCAGTGTCTTAGTCACCTCTGAATGTCCCATGCATAGTGCAATGATTGGCAAAAAAAATAACACATTTAGGCTCGGCGCCTGTGGCTCAAGGGGCTAAGGCGCCAGCCACATACACCTGAGCTGATGGGTTCAAATCCAGCCCGGGCCGCCAAACAACAATGACGGCTGCATCTAAAAAAAAAAAAAATAGACGGCATTGTGGTGGGTACCTGTGGTCCCAGCTACTTGGGAGGCAGAGGCAGGAGAATTGCTTGAGCCCAGGAGTTTGAGGTTGCTGTGAGTTGTGATGTCATAGTATTCTACCCAGGGTGACAGCTTGAGGCTATCTCCAAAAAAAAGCATTTAATAAACATTTATTAAATAAATTAATTCATATCAATTTGCCCCATCGTTATTTCTTGTATGGATGCACTCTCCTTTAGGTTTGAGGACAGACTTGAATACCCCCCAAATCAAGCCTTTACCTACTCATCGAGTAATCTTTCTGTAACCAAATTTGTCACTTCCCTGCTTAAAGCATACGAGAGGCTTTTCATGTCTGCTGAAAACATATGGCCCAAGCCTTGCTCATTGACTTTTTTCACCCCTACCCATTGCATTGCAATCCCTCCTTGGTGCTCTGCAAGCTGGCGACAGTAAGTGGGACTCTTGGTGCTTCTAGAACCCTCCAGCCATTCTCCTCTCAGCCCCAAATGTCCCTCCTACTTGCTCACCTAGCAAAAAATATCTATTTCCCTCTTAATGCCCTGTCCCAAATGGCACGATCTGGGGCCCTGATGGCAAAGCTGGCCTCGAAAACGCATTTTTATGATGTGTATTAGTTGCAAACTTGAAAACAAGGGCATATTGTCTAAAAATCAAGATTTCTGTGTCTGAGAAAACCAAAGCGGGGTGGCCACACTAGGTCCCCCTTCCTGTGAGGCAACACATCTAGAGCTGCAGGGGGTGGCCCTTTAGACAGAGCTCATCATGCTGCTGAGCTCTCTCCACTTAGCATCTCTTTCTGCTACTTTTGGTCTCTGCCTGGCCCTTGGAGGCAATTGGGTCTGCAGCCCCCATCTTGACCTTACAATATTTTGACACACCCATCTGCGGTGAGGACCTTGGCTGCTTCAGCTGCCATCTAGTCGGCTGCCACTCTGTCTCTTGTCCCCTTCCATACAGAGTCGCTCTTCCACTTCTCTCCTCCCTTCCTTCTGCCCCGGCCTCACTGCAAACCTCCTCAGTGCCCCTCTCCTCACATCTGTCACTTTTTTTTTGCAGTTTTTTTTGGCCGGGGCCGGGTTTGAACCGGCCACCCTCACTCAAAACCCTAACCCTCACTCAATACAAGCTGACAGTTTTATCATTTCTTCACTCAAGCTATTGCATAATTAAAAAAAACTCCCAGGCTCAGCACCTGTAGTTCAAGCGGCTAAGGCACCAGCCACATACACCAGAGCTGGTGGGTTCAAATCCAGCCAGGCCCACCAACAGTGACAACTACAACCAAAAAAAGCCAGGTGTTGTGGCAGGCGCCTGTAGTCCCACCTACTTGGGAGGCTGAGGCAAGAGAATCACTTAAGGCCAGGAGTTGGAGGTTGCTGTGAGCTGTGATGCCACAGCACTCTACTCAGAGTGACAACTTGAGACTCTGTCTCAAAAAAAACCCTAAAAACCTCCCAATATGTCAAGGTAGGTGTGGTAACTATCATTAGCTAATTAACATTAACTAGTTTTATATGTCAACATAGCTGGACCACAGTGCCAAAGTATTTGGTCAAACATACTGGATCTTTCTCTGAAGATGATTTTTTGGATGAGATTAATATTTAAATTCATGGGTCTTAGGTGGCGCCTGTGGCTTAAAGGGGTAGGAAGCCAGCCCCATATGCCGGAGGTGGCAGGTTCAACCCCAGCCCCGGCCAAAAAGCTGCAAAAAAAAATTCATGGGTCTTGAATAAAGCAGATTACCCTCCATAACATGGGTGAGCCTCATTCAATCAGTTGAAAGCTCAGAAGATGACTTCACTCCTCAGAGAATGAAGGAATTATGCCAGCAAATGCCTTGAACTTGAACTGCAACTCTTTCCTGAGTCTCTAGCCATTAGATTTTGGACTCTCCAAGTTTCCACAATTGCATAAGCCAATTCCTTAAAATAAATCTGTGTAGAGAAGATGCCAAAAAAATGTATACACATTTTGGCTAGGCACAGTGGCTCATGCATGTAATCCTAGCACTCTGGGAAGTTGAGGCGGGTAGATTGCTTGAGTTCACAACTTCTAGACCAGCCTGAGCAAGAGCAAGACCCCCATCTCTATTAAAAATGAAAAACTAAGGCAAGAGGGTCTCTTGAGTCCAAGAGTTTGAGGTTGTTGTAAGTTATGATGCCATGGCACTCTACCAAGAGCAACAAAGTGAGACTCTGTCTCAAAAAAAAAAAAAAAAATGTATACACATTTTAAGAAAGGAAAAAACTGGGCTCGGCCCCTGGAGAATAGGGGTTGAGGTGCTGGCCTCATGTACTGGGGCTAGTAGGTTCAAACCCAGGCCCGGGCCTGCTAAACAACAATAACAACAACAAAAATAGCCATGCTGGCTCAGCGCCTGTGGCTTAAGCGGCTAAAGCGCCAGCCACATACACCTGAGCTGGCAGGTTTGAATCCAGCCCCAGCCCGCCAAACAACAATGACGGCTGCAACCAAAAAAAAAAAATAGCCGGGCGTTGTGGTGGGCGCCTTGTAGTCCCAGCTACTTGGGAGGCGGAGGCAGGAGACTGGCTTGAGCCCAGGAGTTGGAGCCCGGGAGTTGCTGTGAGCTGTGATGCCATAGCACTCTACCCAGGGAGACAGCTTGAGGCTCTGTCTCAAAAAAAAAAAAAAAAAAAAATAGCCATGCTGGCTTAGCACCCGTAACACAGTGGTTATGGTGCCGGCCACATACACAGAGGCTGGCCGGTTCCAGCCCAGCCCGGACCAGCTAAACAACAATGACAACTGCAACAGAAAAATAGCCAGGCATTGTGGCGGATGCCTGTTGTCCCAGCTACTTGGGAGGCTGAGGCAAGTGAATCACTTAAGCCCAAAAGTTTGAGGTTGCTGTGAGCTCCACGTAGAGTGACATAGTGAGACTCTGTCTCAAAAAAAACAAAATAGCCAGGCATTGTGGCAGACGCCTATAGTCCCAGCTACTTGGGAGGCTGAGGCAAGAGAATCTGTGAGCTGTGATGCCATAGTACACTACTGAGGGCAACATAGTGAGACTCAGTCTTGAAAAAAAAAAAGAAGAAAGGAAAAAACTGCATTAAAATTGTAATACTTGGGCCAGGCAAGGTGGCTCATGCCTGTAATCCTAGCACTCTGTGAGGCCGAAGTGGGTGGATAGCCTGAGCTCACAGCTTCAAAACCAGCCTGAACCAGAGTGAGACCTTGTCTCTAAAAATAGCCAGGCATTGTAGAGAGCACCTGTAGTCCCAATTACTTGGGAGGCTTAGGCAAGAGAAATGCTTGAGCTCAAGAATTGGAGGTTGCCGTACTATGACGCCATGGCACTTTATTGAGGGTGACAAAGTGAAATTCTGTCTCAAAAAAAAAAATTGTAATAATATATACTGATAACAAAAATGTGATACAAGTCACATTTGAGCACCTCTTTTTTTTTTTTTTTTTTAAAGACTGAACAATGGGGCGGCGCTTGTGGCTCAGTTAGTAGGGTGCTGGCCCCGTATACCGAGGGTGGCGGGTTCAAACCTTAGCCCCGGCCAAACTGCAACCAAAAATATAGCGGGCGTTGTGGTAGGCGCCTATGGGCCAGCTGCTCGGTAGGCTGAGGCAAGAGAATCGTGTAAGCCCAAGAGCTGGAGGTTGCTGTGAGTCCTGTGACGTCATGGCACTCTAGCGAGGGCGGTAAAGTGACACTCTGTCTCTACAAAAAAAAAGACTGAACAATGAATTTTAATGTAATGGATTGTGAAAAGTTCATTGATATAGTTTTTGATTCTACATTACAAACAATCTTTTAAGAAATTGCCACCTGTCAAATTTGGGTATTGTGTCAAAGAAGAATATCTACCATCCACAATTACCTGAAAAGCCTATTAAAATACTCTTTCCTTTTCCAAATGCATATTTCTGGAAGGCTGAATTTTCTTCATATACATCAAATTGAAGCCTTCAATTAAAACAATGTATTCCAATAGATTAAATGCAGAATCTAACTGTCTTCTTTTTGTAGAGACAGAGTCTCAATTTATTGCCCTCGGTGGAGTGCAGCAACCTCCAGCTCTTGGGCTTCCGCGATTCTCCTGCCTCAGCCTCCCGAGCAGCTGGGACTATAGGTGCCTGCCACAATGCCCGGCTATTTTTTGGTTTATGGGGTCGGCACCCTACTCACTGAGCCACAGGAGCCACCCCTAACTGTCTTTTATAAGCCAGACATTAAGGAGATCAGATAAAAGAAGGGGGTGAAGCAAGGTGGCTGAATTGAAACCTCCAGAGATCATCCCTCTGCACAAACACTTAATTCAACAACTGTCCATGCAAGCAAGCACTGGCTCAATGGCACCATTTTCACTTCTCCATTGTGCTGTGAAATAGTTATTTGGACAGAAGTTTGAGTACCTCTTGTAATTACAGAAGTCAAACCTGCCTTGAATATTACAATTTTAATACAGTTTTTTCCTCTCTTAAAATATGTATGCATTTGTTGAAATGCATCCCGTTGGCCCTGTTTCTCTGGAGAATCCTGACATCACACAGTTGACGCCCCTAAAGACCAGTGGTCCCCAAGCTCAGCTAGGCCATCACCACCAAACACGACCTTCCTCAAGGCTCTTGTGTTGCACATCTCCCTACAGGAGCTATTTCAAACTCATGCCCCTCTTTAGCCCCTACTGCGTTTGCTATTTCAAAGAGAAAAGCAGAGGGCTCTGATAGGAAGCTCCTTTAACTAATTTCTTCCATCTTCCTGCCTTTCCCAACCCCTAAGAAACAACGTTTTTCTGTATCATTGTCCTGGTTTTTCTCTCTGTTGGACTTTGTTACTCCTATGGCCTAATACCTCCACCTCTGATCTGAACCCCAATTTCTTCCTTTTTTAGAAACTTCTCCAAGACATTTGTATTAGTTATTCTACTGCTGCATACTAAAGTACCCCGAACTTAGTAGTTTATAAAAATGAACATTTATTCTGAGAGTCAGGAATTTAGGCTGGACATTATCTTAGCACTCTATGAGGCCAAGACAGGCAAATCACTTGAGTTCAGAAGTTTGAGACCAGCCTGAGCAAGAGTAAGACCCCGTCTCTTGAGTGGCACCTGTGGCTCAATGGAGTGGGGCACTGGCCCCATATGCCAGAGGTGGTGGGTTCGAACCCAGCCCCAGCCAAAAACTGCAAAAAAAAAAAAAAAGTCTCAACTTAAAGAAAAATAAATGGGAAAAAAAAAAAAGCAGGGGGTTGTGGCGGGTGCCTGTAGTCCCAGCTACTCAGAGGAAAGATGATCTCTTGAGCCTAAGTATTTGAGGTTGCTGTGAGCTATGCTGACACCACAGCACTCAACCCAGGGCAATAGAGTGAAACTCTGCCTCAAAAAAAAAAAAGAGAGAGAGAGAGAGTCAGGAATCTGGGAGAGAGACTTAGCTGGGTGGTTAGGCTCAGACTGTCTCATGAAGCTGTAGTAAACATGTCGATTTAGGCTACTGTCATCCGAAGGCTTGCCTGGGACTGGAGGATCTGTTTCCAAGCTGCTCCATTCACATAACTATTGCCTGGAAGTCTTAGTTCCTTGCTGGTAATCAGCAAGAAGTCTTAGATCTTCAGCTCCCACAGAGGAAGAGAGCAAGCAACCCAAGATAGAACAGGGAGGAATGTGCCTGCAGGGAGGAATGTGCCTGTTCTATCTGCCTTTTATGACCTAGCCTCAGAAGTAATGTATCATCATTTCTGCTGTATTCTATTGGCCACACAGACAAACCCTGATATGATGGGGGGGGGGGGCTACATAAGGTCATGAATGTTAGGAAGCAGGGATCATTCTGGCAGTCATAAAACCTCACACTCAATAGATCCCCAAGTGAACTTTCTTCTTTCTACCCCTCCCTTCAAATCTGCTCCAAGCCATAAATCTGGGAATCATTCTTTTCTTTCTTCTTTAAACTTATTCTGCAATCAGTCGCTGCTTCCAGTGGATCTTTCCTTAAAAATCACTGCAGTCTTTCTGCTTCTTCCTATTCCCATGCTTAACGCACGGCCACATCTTTCCACCTGAATCATTTTGCTGCTCACCTAGTCCCCCTGCTTTATGTCTTACCTACTGCCAACCTATTCTCTACATAGAATGATCTTTTTTTTTTTTTTTTTTTTGTTTGGAGACAGAGTCTCAAGCTGTCCCCCTGGGTAGAGTGCTGTGGCGTCACAGCTCACAGCAACCTCAAACTCCTGGGTTTAAGTGATTTCCTTGCCTCAGCTTCCCAAGTGGCTGGGACTACAGGTGCCCGCTACAATGCCCGGCTATTTTTTTGTTGTAGTTGTCATTGTTGTTTGGCGGGCCCAGACTGGATTCGAACCCTCCAGCTCCAGTGTATGTGGCTGGTGCTCTAGCCGCTTGAGCTACAGTTGCCAAGCCGCCAGAATGATCTTTACACAATCTAAACTCCTCCAAGGCCTTCTGTTTTCTTCAGGGTAAAACCAAGCTTAGCATAGGATACAAAGCCACTAATCACCCAGCCAGTGGCTATAATTTTTACCATGCCCATCTTTGAATATTTCTCTCTAGCCAATATGCATGAATCATTTTCAGTTCCCAGAAGATATTGACATAATTCACATCCCTGAGCCTTTTTATATGCTGTTCTCTCTTTTTTGAATATTCCCTTTCACGTATTTGAATCAGGATAACAGTGATTCATTCTTCAATTCAATTCACACAGAAAGCATGAATTGTGTTGTGATCTCTATATCTCTATATCTCAGCACCTATCATGGTATCCACCACAGAGGAGTTTTTCAACAAATATTTAATGAGTGAAGGAATGACTGGGCAATTCCTGTGTGTCTGGTATCCCACCGGCATGCTTAGCATGCAGGAACAGCAGACCCATATCTCAGTCAATTTCCCCTTGGACTACTTTTTCCTGCCCAGACACCCCCCTTTCCATGAATGACACAGCTGGAACAACAAATTCTGAAGTATATCCCACCTCATTCCCTATCTGCTCTGTGACCTTGGGAAAGTCATTTATTGCCTCTGATCCTCTAGTCTTCATCTGCAATAGGGTTAATAAAAAGGAGAGGATTAGATGAATTACTTAAATTAATATTTATCAAACAAGATTCTGTGCTAGGCATTTGTAAATAAATTAGCTTCAGTGATAGTCACAATATCCCATTGAGACAGATTTTATACCCTTTCTACAGAAGAGGAAGCTGCAGCTCACAGCAGTTAGGTTAGTAACTTGGCCTAGGTCACAAAGCTGGAAGAAGACTTGGTGGGGGGGAGTGGTCATATTATAGGCTGTATTTATTTATTTATTTATTTTTGAGACAGAGCCTCACTATGTCACCCTGGGTGGAGTGCTGTGGCGTCACAGCTCACAGCAACCTCAAACTCTCAGGCTTAAGTGATTCTCTTGCTTCAGCCTCCCAAGTAGCTGGGACTACAGGCACATGCCACAAGACCCAGCTATTTTTTTGTTCTTGCAGTTGTCATTGTGGTTTAGCTGGCCTGGGCTGGTTTTGAACCTGCCAGCCTCGGTGTATGTGGCTGGCACCATAACCATTGTGCTACAGATGCTGAGCCAGGTTGCATTTATTTAAGAAGGAGCATCTATGTCCTTTCTAGTCCTGAATGACTGGGATTTTCTAATTCCTTCTCATTCTCCTCCTCTTCCTCTTCCTTCTTCTTGTTTCAGAGGGATTTATTATTCTTACAGGCTTTTCTGGTCTCAGCTCTCAAGGATAAGAGGCTCCACCACTTCCCATTAGATCATTTGCTGAACACCTCATCTTACCCTGAGGTCCAAAACCCAGGGTTACCCCCACCAACAGATTGCAACAATAATTGCCAGAATTTCTTCTGCACTTTAATTTTAAAGCATTTTTACACATCATGTCTTGCTAGGTCTTTTGAGTAAGGAAGAATTGAATCCTTCCATTTTATAGGTGAGAAAATTGAGGTTCAAAATGACCTACCTAAAATCACATGGCATCTCATCAACAGGAGGACAATAGCTGCCAATCAAAGATTGATGTGCCCATAGAGCCAACTGGACGTATTTTTCTAATTGATTGTGAGGCAGATGAGTGGTATTATAGAAACAGAACCATGGGCATATCAGACAGACCTGGGTTCTGATCTCAGGTCTTCTGATTGCAGAAGTCTACTATAGTTCAGAGGAAATTTTAAAAGTACCATAGTTGGGTGGTGCCTGTGGCTCAAAGGAGTAGGGTGCCGACCCCATATGCTGGAGGTGGCGGGTTCAAACCCAGCCCTAGACAAAAACTGCAAAAAAAAAAAAAAAAAAAGTACCATAGTTAAGAAATAGGAGATTTGTTTTAAAAAATAGTCCTCTAAGCTGGGCAGGATAGAGCTATTAGGTGATTCTTGAGAACAGAAACTTATCTTACCTTTATATCCTTGGTGCCTTGGGTAATTCTAAGGACATACTTGCTACTCAATAAAGGTCTGTTGACTTGAATAGGAGATTTGGAAGAAAAGAGACAGGGAAGGGAACTTGAAAAAATTTAGAATTAAGAATCCAAGGAGATAGCCTAGAAAGAGTGGGTCCAACACAGAAACTCTAGACATATGGAGCCCTGGTTCCCTTACTCCAAGCCACTGGGAAATCCTCCAGAGGAACAGGGTACTGTGGCTTTAAATGACTTCAGCATTGTCAATGAATCTGCTCTGCTAAAAGAGTTATCCTCTTGCTCCTGCGCTTGGCCTCCCCCTCCTCTTAGTTCCCCAAACCCTTCTCAGGCACTGTGATGGGATAATTAGATGCGAGAGCTCAGCACAGATGATGCTCCAGTTGCTTAGCAACTAATGGTTTCCATGGAGACCGCAAAGCACAGCCTCCAGAGCAGCCAGTGAGCAGCTCGGCAGGGCAGGGAGAAGAAGCAACTCTCTGCTCCTCCAGAAACCTGGGGAGGGTTGGGGTGGGAAGATGGGGGGGGGGATTGGAGAGAGAAAGGAGGGCTTAAAGGCACAGGGCCCTCTTATTCCTTCAAAATCTGATCAGAGATCTGCCCTCCCCTTCCCCACTCTGTCCCACTCATAATTTCAGACAGGTATGGGGGCTTAAGAGTGGACCCAGTGCAACCCATCCTTCCCTCTCCTTTCTCTTCCTGGCTGTCACTGAAATGGGGAGAGAGACCTTTCAAGTCAAGTGTAAATATCCTGGTGGGTGGGTGATGGGATTTGGGGAATTCCAGAAAGATGCCCTTGCCCTGGCATTCCACTATTAATTCTGTTCCCTTTCTCCCAAGTTCTCCTTAATGTGCAAAAGATCCTCTTTGAGTTTATAGGATCTCACCCAAAGGGGGACAAAGCCAAGGTGCAGGAAAAACAGAATCTAATTTTTCACCCAAAGGCAGCCTGTCTCGGCAGGCTGGGGAACACATCTGCCCCCTCTCCATTGACGAGGATCCAGTGGGGGGGGGGCAAGGCACCAACGCACAGCAGCTGGAAGGTCCAAGTGGAGGCTCTCAGACCAGCATCATCTGGCAGTTCGTTAGAAATGCAGAATTTCAGGCTTAGCCTCAGACCCACTGCATCAGAAACTGTATCTTAACAAGATCTCTGGTGACTAAGTTTGCACATTCAGTTTGGAGAAACACTGGCCTAAGGTCCTCCTAGCCTCTGTTTGGGCCCATGAATTCTGTCCTTACTGTCATTCCCCACTCACACCCAGATTTTGAGCCTACCTTTCCCATCCTGGGGGAAAGGACACAACCTCCCTGATTTTCCTAATCAGGCCTCTGGCCCTTCTCTGGGACTGGACGAGATGGAATGGTTCACGCAGCAAACTCAGCCTCAGCAGAGCTTTACAATCTCTCCTGACAAGCACTCTGCTTTCTTGAATGGCACTATCCAAGTCTCAGTTTCCACTTCTACTAATGGGAGCCAATGACATCTACCAGCCAGGATGGCTGTAGAACTAAGCATGTTGGAGCACACAGGGCTCTGCCCAGTGCCCAGAGTAGGAGCTGACTCCTAATCTCTCCCCCACTGCTCAGAACTCTACTTCTATCTAATGGATCCTAGGGATGGGAGATGCAGTTAGGGATGGGGGATGCAGTTAGGGATGAGGGATGCAGTTAGGGATGGGGGATGCAGTTAGGGATGAGGGTTGCAGTTAGGGATGAGGGATGCAGTTAGGGATGAGGGTTGCAGTTAGGGATGAGGGATGCAGTTAGGGATGGGGAATGCAGTTAGGGGTTGGAATGCAGTTAGGGCTGAGGGATGCAGTCAGGGATGGGGAATGCAGTCAGGGATGGGGATGCAGTCAGGGATGGGGGATGCAGTCAGGGATGGGGGATGCAGTCAGGGATGGGGGATGCAGTCAGGGATGGGGGATGCAGTCAGGGATGGGGGATGCAGTCAGGGATG
>CAUYPK010161833.1:0-22634 GCA_963574355.1 Loris lydekkerianus
CCTCAATTATTGTAATTATTTGGGGTATATATTTTTATTTTTGAAATTTACCAGTGGCTGCTGCATTTTCCACCTCGGCTTATACTCGAGTCACTAAGTTTTCCCAGTTTTTAGGGTAAAATTAAGGGGGTCGGCTTATACACAAGTATATGCGGTATTATTAAAATCACTGATACTATAATCGTCACATCCTTCATGTTATTTGGAAGGTGACTGACACTTAGATGCCTCAAAATGCTCATTCCCTTTGTTTTCTCCCTTGATGTTAAGAAAATGATTAAAAGTTTGCAGTTTAATAGAATTTCAGGGTTTTCAGGAACTTAAAGTTCATTTATTCAATCTCTGCACAGCATCTCTGATAAAATGTTATGAGGCTTCTGTTTGAGCACTTCCATTGAAAGAGAAACTCCTTACCTCATGGGGCACTTGCTTTCTTTCGGCCTATATGAAGTGTCATTCTATTTACCACAAGTCTAACAAGTATTTCAGTGAGCGCCAACAGAACAGATGAAGAAAAAAATCACTTTTTTTAATCTTAAAATAATTATAATCAAGTACTGTTTAGAAATTTATTTTCTTTCTTTCTCTCTCTCTCTTTTTTTTTCCTTTTCAACTTTCTTCCACTGTGCTAAGATTTTCATTTGAGTGTCTAATTAAGAAGCTTCATCTTTCTCCAGTTCTTGTTGAGCAACATTACTCAGCAGGAAAGAATTTTCAGTTTTAGATTTTCGTGAAATCAACATAATCCTATAGCATAAAATAGAAATAGCTCCTTGGGGATTAGTTGTGCATTATGGATAGTAATTTGCAAACACCTTGCTTTGAACCTTGGAATTGCATCTGTAATGAACAAGGCCCTGCAAAGTGATGATGGGAGGAAGTCCTTTCTGAAACACACTCAGTCTTGATACCATGAGGCTAGACGTTCAGATCTCATAACAACAACAGCAATCTCATTAGCAGGAAAATTCCCCTTGCTCATATCGATTTAGATACAGAAATATGTTGAAATCTAAATATGGAAGGCATGAAGTATTACCCATCTTTCCTCAGTTCAGTCATTCTGAGCACTATGACAGCTTTTAGACTTCTGGCAAAGATGATGGATTGTGTGGTTCTAACAGTCAACAGCTCCTAGATGCCCACCTCAGATGGCTGTGAGATACTTCTGAACGTCCTTTGCCCCTACCGTGCCATGAGCCTGAAAATATTGGGGGTGTCCACAGATTGTCAAGATTTTACTTATAATGATAAAGAAGGCCTCTTATTAGGTTAGGCAGTCAGTCAGATAGGAGCGATCCAGGTGGTGGGTGTGGTTAGGCCACCTTGGGTGTTTTGGCCTGACTTGTTTCAGATGGGCCTGAGGTGTCATGCTGTGTGGTCCTGGGAATGGGGTCAAGCAAGACCTCACAGGGGGTTGCCCTGGGGTAGTGTCTGATCACTGTCCAAGGGACCTTCTGACGTAAACAGGCAGATGTGGTCGTAAGTCATACTGACTTCAATTGTTTCGGGACAGCCTGGTCGGGATCTTGGGCAACTTCTAAGAAGCAGCTAATACCCTGAAAAGTTGTGTATGATATCCAAGTATTAGACTCTTGATGGTGCCTGCAGCCACCAGGATGGGGCCCATCTTGCTGCACGAGTCATTAATAGTTAATATAATCTTACTTTTCTTGCTAAAACTTGTATCATCATGCCAGTCTAACATTTTTTTGAAGAAAAACTATATATTTTATAAAACAATTTAATTCTGTTCAAAATGTTCTTTTCTAATGACGATCATGTTGGGGCCTAACCATTCCTCTCATTTACCCACGCATCAGATTACTTGTCAGAGGAGGCATCCAGCCCAGAGAAGCGTCCGTCTCTCTCTCTCTTGTTTGACTCAGAGAGTAAAGGAAGGCTCTCTGATTTGGAAAAGCAACAGTCTCCCACCAAATGAGAGGACTTATGTGAATATTGCTCAAGGAAATCTCGGTTGCTAATAGATATAGTCCTATCACAGGCAAACCTGTTCTAATAAGAAGTCATTTGGGGGTTCATGACATGGCTACCCCCAAATTTCCAAGCCCTCCCTCCCCCACACTCTTTAATAAGAATTTTAAGAGGTATTTATTCTCCTAGGTATGCAGAGTTCCCTACAGACTTCTGAATTGAGTTCTACAGTGAGCAAAAATCCTGGGTTGTAGAGCTATTTCCTTGTTCTCAGCAGCCAGTTGAAAACTGTCACAGTGCAAACATAAATGTTGATATTGTGCTCTGAATAAGAATGAGAAGCCTGCTTGCAGTTTGGGGTTGGCTGGTCTGGTTGCCTCCTGTTTTTCTCTTCCCTAAAGGAACCTGGGAAAGACCGAGGCATGAACGTGCTCACTTCCAGATATTAATACTTCTATTTGTTCATCATGTCATTTTACTTAAATACGGTTATATGAAAATTATTAAACTATGTCATAAGACTGATATTTTCCTTCTTTTTAAATCCATTTCATAACATTCTCCAACGATCATTCAAAAAAATATACTATGAAGAATGTGAGTTAAAAGCCTAGCTCACGTCATCTTTAATAAGATGCGGGCAGCAAAATATCAAATGGGCAAAAGTGCTGAGGCACAGACACATGGTAACCACACAGAAGATACAAATTTAATATTTTTCCTTCATTCTATCGATCTGGAGGAACCTGACTTGAACAGAATTGAAGTTTCAGGCAGGTGAAATTTTCCAATATGACTTTTCTTCATCTTTTCAAAATCGAATTTCTGGAGATAAAACAAATTACCCCCCAAAATATGACTTTTGGGGGAAGCCATGATAATTCTATCTTCTATGGAAAGGATAAGCCCAAAGAGGCAGTAAGGCCTGTAGCCAGCAGAAGTGGCAGACGGAGTGGGTAACTGTGCTTCTCACTGAAGCCATCACCCCTGCTGACAAGTGTCCCAGCTACCCGTGGAGGGGAGCAGGAGGCCAGGAGCGCATCCCGAAGGGGTCAGCTGGAGGCTCAGCATCTTTCTTGAGTGATGACAAAAACAAAAACACTGTCTCAGAGGTCAGGAGAGCTGTTCTGTGAGCACTGGGGAGGTCCAAGAGAGGCAAGAAAGCTCACTGAGTTCAGCAAAGTTCCATGCAGATCCTGTTTGCATTCCCCTCATTTTCTCGGGCAGCTAATCTTCATGGACGTGGAGCTTCAGTGCTGTGACCCTGCCAAAGCCACGGTGGCAGGTGCAGAAAATGGCCAGAGCAGAGTACAGAGAGAGAACAGACGCGGGAAGAGAGTGGGGTGAAGCGGAAGGGGAAGAGTGAAGGGTCCTCACTCGAGAAGAGTGACACTAAACACCCAAGTCAGGAAACTTCCACTTCAGGAAACAGCTTTCTTTCCTTCTCAACTGACAATAATAACAGTCTAACTGTCTCTCTGAGCCTGATGCCCTTCAGGTTCTTTTGGCTGTGAAGTAGAGGTGTGAAACACAGAAACAGTTCTCCCTGGGGATCCTGGGAAGGGGGGTGGAATGGGGAAGGTGGAGGGTGGGGAGTAGGGTTGGTTCCAGCAGCCCCTACAGATTACAAAATCCTCCTCAGATGCTCAAGTCCCTCATAGAAAACAGTGTAGTATTTGCATTTCACCAACGCACATCTTCCTGAATATTTTAAATCATGTCTGGATTACTTACAACACCTAATAGAATATAAATGCTATGTAAATAATTGTTACTACCATATTTTTAAATTTGTATTATTTTCATTGTTGTAATGCTTTTTAAAAAATTTTTTGTTAATATTTTTCATTTGCTGTGGGTTGAATCCTGGATGCCAAACCCATCAACACAGAGAACCAACTGTGACACTAATGAGATGACAACTGCCACTCAATCCACTGTCTCCATGGTCCTAAGAAGACATCCCAGACTGCCTAGTGATGGTCATTTGCAGACCAAAATATTTTGAGTGCCCCACGAGTGCTCTTCACTATCACACACTGCTATTGCCTCGAGAGACCTCTTCGTCTCTCTGGCCCACAACTTGCTCATGTACGAAGGGGGAGAAATTAGTTTAGTGATCTACTGCTCAAATGCTCCCATTCTCTCTCCTTTGGGGAATTAGTCACAGGAACTATCCTGTCTTAGTTTGCTGTAATATTGTCTTGCTTCTTGGTTTGCTATGATTGATTGATTTAATACAGTTCTATAGACTATTTTGTATTTATGAAACACTTTCCATTTAGTGATGAATTGTGTGCTAAAAGAATATCCCTCCACCCCTATTTCCCTGAGTAGTTGTTTTTCCTATGCCTCCTGAATTGGAAAAAGTTGTACATGTTTGTATATGTTATTTGAATATACACTCATGTATACTTTTTGTGATATCTTATCCAAATAGAATAGCATGATTGCCAGCAGGTGCCATAATACTCAGGGTAACCAAGGATCTATCAGCAGCCAAGTTTCTGGCTGCAGAGGTCTTCCCAGTTATTCAGTGTTCATAGGAAGGTATTAAAATTGGTATTATAGACATAACCATATCAATAATTCTGTTACAGTCTGAAGCACATATCTGGTGCAGTTATAATAAAGCAGTATACAGCAGAAAGGACAATAACGTCTTCTCTTTAACACCACTTAGTATACATTTGCTCAAATAATCAACCGTTTCTACTTAGGTGGTCTCAAGTGACAGAAAAAAGTTCATTAAAGACGCCACTGATAGTAAGGCTATCTTTCCCTAATATTTCATAAAAATATGTGGTGGCCAGCAATTGGTACAATCTCCATGTTTTAAGTTTATTTTTCTGCTCTGTAATAGCTACACTTCACTCAGTTCTCAAATACAGAAAATTCTCCTTTTTCTCTTTTTTATATGTTTTATATGTCCTTTTTATATGTTTTCTGCTCATCTTATTAGATTTATTTTCTAACTTTCTCATGTTATCTTCCATGTCTCTTACTTTTCTCTCATTTGTTCCATCTCAATGTTTCTCTGTGTGTGGTGTGGGGCCAAACCCCCTGTCTTCCTAACTATTACAGCCTATAGCTGGGTTGTGGGGACAAAACCCCTGTCTCCCTAACTATTACAGCCTGTAGCTGGGATGTGGGGCCAAACCCCCTGTCTTCCTAACTATTACAGCCTGTAGCTGGGGTGTGGGGCCAAACCCCCTGTCTTCCTAACTATTACAGCCTGTAGCTGGGGTGTGAGGCCAACCCCCCTGTCTTCCTAACTATTACAGCCTGTAGCTGGGATGTGGGGCCAAACCCCCTGTCTTCCTAACTATTACAGCCTGTAGCTGGGGTGTGGGGCCAAACCCCCTTTCTTCCTAACTATTACAGCCTGTAGCTGGGATGTGGGGCCAAATCCCCTGTCTTCCTATTACAACCTGTAGCTGGGGTGTGGGGCCAAACCCCCTGTCTTCCTAACTATCACAGCCTATAGCTGGGGTGTGGGGCCAAACCCCCTGTCTTCCTAACTATTATAGCCTGTAGCTGTGATCACTGGCTATCTGCCCCCCCCTCAGAACACTGTGGGGTCAGAACAAGATTATGGCTTTGCTTTTTAGGATTTTTTTTTTTTTTTTTTTTTTTAAGTCATCAGGAGGTTTTCCTTTATTTCAAGCTTAGCTATGGAAGAATTCTATTTTACCCGTTATTTTTATTTTGAGTTTATAGCAGGAGGTAGGCTATAATGGTATATTTTTTAAGCTATTTATACTAAAAATGTCCCAAATAGAACTTATTGGAAAAAAATACTTGACTTAAAAATACCTGAAAGAGACTCTGGAAAAGGAACTATAGAGAGAGTCCCAAACAGAAAAATAAAAATAAATCTGTATATGGTTATAGACATGAAACCACAAAACATCAAAAATATAGAGAATATATTTAAAACAGCTCAAAGGTGGATCATACAGTACATTTTGGCCAAACAGAGGAAAAAGTCATTCCTCATACAAGAGCAATTATATGGACATCAGATTCATCCTCTGCAGTAACAGAGATCAGAATAATATAGAATACCTTCTAACTGATGAGAAAAATAACTGAAAATCTAGAATTTCATACCCAGCTACATGAAATCGAAGAATGGAAGCAATTCAGAGATTGTCTGAACAACAATTTAGGGTTTATCACTTAAGCTCAAAGAAAAGCTAAGGGATATCCCTTAAGAAAGGAAAAATTAACCCAGAAAGGAGGAGAGAGATGGATTCATGCAGCAACAATGAGTAAGAAAATAACAAATGTAGATAAATCTAAGTGATTGTAACAGAATCCTAAGTAAAAGTTTCCCCGGGACCTCATTATTGCACCTAAGGGAAAAAAAGGTGCAAAAAGGATGGTTAGCACCACCCTACACCTCTTATAAGGGAGTGGCTGGCATGGGAGACAGCCTACTGTAGGAGGCCACCAACTGCCTACGGCCACTCATTGCCGCTCTTACCTCTGGTCGGTATGTTAGTAGCGTCAGGAAGAAGAGACTATTTCATCAGCATTGTAGAAATTATAATGTATGTGGAGAGATCACTTTTTCTCTCTTTTATTTTATAGCAAAAAAGATAATGCTTCTTTCCCCAAGGCAAGGGAATAATGTAAAGTTCTAAGAAATTTCTCATAAAGATTAAGAGTTAAGGCAAGAATGGGGGAATTTGAATGTCCTTTAATGGGAGGCTTTGGCCCACCATTGACCAATAGACCTGCTGAACTCTCCCAGTACTAGCTGAGTAGAGGAAAAGAGGGTTGGGGAGAGTCACACAGAGGGGTCTGCGGACTGGAGAAAGGGGCCATCAACACCCCTAAACTGCCCATTTCCTGGAAGTTATAGAAGTGGTAGCAGTTCTCAAACCTGTCCTTACCTAGGGGATATTTACATTTGGATATCTGATTCACTTGGAATGAATGCAGTCCTCACGAGAGCGCAGAGGACTGAACTGAAACAGAATCTGTAATCAATCAGGGAAAGAACCTGAACTTCACCCCGGCAGGCAGGAGTTGTTGCATTTTTCCAGTAACTTTTATTTCACTCTAGCACAATCAGAGGTTTTCCAATCATGGAAAGAGGAGGAGAATGTTCCAGCTGTTCCTTCCTCCCTCCACTGCAGCTGCTAGAGCGTCTAGACAGTGCTACAGTGTGGGAGACACTCAACTAGGAGGAGAGCCAGGGGGGAATAAATGTTTAATCTCAAAAGTTTATTTAAAAAATGTATAGGGGCCTGGTGCAGTGTCTCACACCTGTAATCCTAGCACACTGGAAGGCCAAGGTGGAGGATCCTTTGAGCTCAGGAGTTTGACAGCAGCCTGAGCAAGGGCTAGACCCTCTCTCTACCAAAAATAAAAAAATTAGCAGACAAGGCAGTGGGCACCCATAGTCCCAGCTGGTCAGGAGGCTGAAGCAGGAAGATCCTAGAGACCAGGAGTTGGAGGTTGCTGTAAGCGAGGCTGACACCACAGCCCTCTAGCAATGAGTGAGCAAGACAGAGTGAGATTCGGTCTCCAAAACACAAATTAAAAATAAAAATAATAAAATAAAAATGCATAAGATGCTATTATTATTAAAACCAAATGCAGGGGGAATATTTATGGAATTAAACCGATTTATTATTAAAAGGAAGAAAGAAAATAGAGTTCAAAAGAGAAGACAAAATAGGGACAGAAGGCTAAAAGGAGCAGCATGGTAAAATTGAAACTGCATAATAATACGGTAGAAATAAAACTTAATATATCTGATATGCATTTGAATAAGTCTCCCAGGTTCAATAAAAAATTTAAATACAGCTAGATGTGGTATATATGAGATATATTTTAAAAATAGACACATGAATATAAAAGACATAATATAAAGATATAAAAATACACTAAGTAGAAATTTGTTTTAGCTGTGCTGAAAATAGACTTTAACGTGATAAAAAGAATCATTATATAATCATAAAAGATAATTCTTTCAACTGAGAAATTTTTAACACTCTTGATTTTTATGCACCTACCAACTTTTAACTGGAAAATAAGTGAAGCAGAAATCAACAGGAATGCTATAAAATATTAATCAATCAAGAGTTAGGGTAGATGTTTTTTACACTTCTCTCAAAAAAAATTGATCAAGAGTACAAAAACTTAGTAAGTGGCTTTCAACAATGTAATTTAAAATATTATCATAAAATCCAAAATGAATCAGATATCCAAATGTAAAAAATGAAGTTTTGTAAGTATCAGGGCAAAATTGGCTAAATTCTTATATAAGAATTATATATATTCTTATATAAGAATATAAGAATATCTTATATAAGAATATTGGCTAAGAATAAGGAGAGCTTCTTGAACTTTGATGCAAAGTCCAATTTCCCAACTATTGGTCAAAATTCAAGAGTGAATTATTTAAAAATTAAAAATAAAAACCTTGAGTTGTCAAAAAATTTTTTTAAATCACCAGTAAGGAGTACTTATTCCACAAATGGTTAATATTTTTTCTATATAAGGAGTTTCTAAACATTATGAAGAAAAATACCACCACCAATCCAATAGAGAAAATGAACAAAGAAAATGTAATGACTTTTCATCATAGAAAAATACGCTCACATTCACTCGTGTCAAGACAATACAAATTTAGACCGAGGTACCAGTTTTCACATATATTGGCAAATGTTCAAATCCGTAGCAACATATTTTGTTGACAAAGCTGCCAGAAAACAAGTGCTTTCATAGTTTCATACACTGCTAATGGGAATTCAAAACAACGCCTACAAAGGGAAGTTCGATAATGGTACACACACATGCACACACATCCTCTGGCCCAGCAGTCACTTCCACTTTTAGATTCCATCCCAGAGATACACTGACAAAAAGAAGAAATAATGTTTAAAGGAAACGAGTTGCTCCGCAATCATTTATGATAGTTAAAGTCCATAAATAACCCAAATTTCCATTGTCAAAAGACTGTCAGATAAATTATGGTTCTCCCCTACTATAGAGGTTCTATCTGTGTTCAACAGGAATGAGGAGAATCTGTGATAATAATATAAGTGATCTGTAGGATAGACTTGGAATGGACAATATAAATACTGGACCCTGAGCATTACGTCAACTTTTGTGTAGTAAAGCTCAAATATATCAACATACAAACAGGATTATATTCTCAAGGAGAAATCATGGAAGGACAAATCAAAAACCTAACAAAATGGCTACATAAACAATTGGATTAAACATGGAACAGTAAAAGTTGTTTAAAATTCACTTGAAGTTATTCAGTTTGGGAGGGGGGTTGTTTTTTGTTTTTGTTTTTTCTCATGGAGATAATGTCTTGCTCTGCTGCCAAGGCTAGAGTGCAGTGATGTCTGCATAGCTCACTGAAACCTCAAATCCTAAATTCAAACAATCCTCTGCCTCAGTCTCCCAAGTAGCTGGTATCACAGGCATGTGCTACCACACCTGCTAATTTTTCTCTTTTTTGGTAAAAACGGGATCTCACTTTGTAGCTCAGACTGGTCTCAAATTTCTGGCTTCAAGCAAATCTCCTGCCTCTGCCTCCCAAAGTGCTGGGATTGTAATGAGCCACTGTGCCTGGCCTGTTATTCAGTTGGTTCTAAGTGTTGTATGCTAATAATTTGATTTAACATACTGTTAGTCGTACGAGGTTTTTTGGTTGTTATTTTTTCCTTTGGCTTTTAATATTTTTTTCTTTACATATTTTACTTCAGTTGAAAATAATTGCACAATCTACAAGTCAAAACTATGAGAAAAGTACCTGAAGATTGGCATACCACACTTAAAATCAAGTAACTCCAAGTGAGCGGAGTATTTTGATCATATATTTCTCGTGACAAACCCCAGTTTTAAGACAATAAGAAGTGCAAAGAAATCTTGAACTGAATGAGGTAGTTTTATCATTACTTTGGAGTTATTTTAAATACATGGCCAGATAAAGTGAATTATTAATGTTGTTAGTGTTAAATAAAAATTATAAAAGGCTGTTGTTTTAGAAATCTTCCTGGACTGGATCCTGGCAGACCGGACTAAAAACTAAAATGGCATCCCTCATACTAAAGTGCCATGTGCCAAAGCTGAAGCCAGGTTGTCATCTGACCTTCCAAGAAATCAGCAGAGAGATTATGTATGAATTTTTCAGTCAGTTTCAGTTGACATGATAATAAAGTCTCCCCTGCTTTAGTCCTTACGGAAAAAAAATAATTAACTTGAAGGAATCTAATGTTAAACAATCAGTTATTTTTCTATTGCTCATATCCTGTTCCCGCCTTACAAGCAAAGTAGCTTTGAAATGACCAATTTGCCTTTTTGGCCTTGCTTTTTCCCGTTTCTATTTACAAAACCACGCCCCTCTCCTCAGCTCAGGGGAGCACATTTTATTTTATGGAATAAAGTATTGCCTGATTCTAGGACTGCAAATAAAACCAATTAAGATCTTCAAACTAAATTGTAAGTTATCTTTTGATATCATGTTACCTAAATTATAGGATAAGACAAAAGCTCCAGTGATAGAATTGAAATGCAAGGAACAACTAAATAGGTTCCTCTAATACTCCCAGAAGCTGGGAATGAACACAAACCCCCAAATGGCACAGGCAACATTTACAGCCTAAGCAAGTGGACACGGCATTCCCACAGTCCTCAAAACAGAACAGGTGTGAGCGGAACGTGTTACCAGCATCAGTGTGGGGGTTACAGAGGAAAGCAATGAGCTACCTGCTGGACCTGAAAGAAAGCAAGAAAGTGCCTGGACTTTCCCTAGACTGTCAATCGAAAACACCTAAACTTTTAGTAAATATTTACTTTAAAGTGTGATTAGCCAAAAGGAATATAGGAAGGGTTTGAACACTCATACATAATTATAAGGTGTGTAACTGAGGGGTCAGGAGCTCTGAGAATTTGAGCTCAAATAGATAAACAGATCAATCCCCTTTTGGGGAGAAATTCCATCTTGAGGAGAAACTACTGGGAATAATTTTCAAACTAGGCAAGTCAGAATCAATAAAAGTAAAAGATAAAAGATAATACAAATAAAGTGGCATTGGTAGAAAAAGGTAGAATATTTTAGGAAAAAAATGGGGTCATATTTATTGAACTTTGGATTTATAAATCCTGACAAATATAAAAAAGCAGAAGTTTTAAATCTGTGAAGCTAGAAAAATTCACCTGTCCTACCTGGCCATCTGAAAGTCCTGTTAATCTAATATTGCACAAAAAACGAGCAATGGATAGAATTGTGTTAAATGTAAAAAGCAAAATAAAATAAATAAGAATTAAAAAAATCCCTATGGACATTAAAAGTATTCCAGAAATATGTGGTCAATAAACAGATGAAAATTATAACTATTTCAAACAAGCTAAAAAAATATTAAATACAGTTTTAAAAATTTAAAGAGCAAAACACGTTAGGATTAGAAAGCTGAGATCTGAGGTGTGAACTAAGGAAAGACTCAGAAATACAAGAAAAAAATTATTTCTGAAGACTTGAAGATTGAACTAGAATTTACACAAGCCATAGGCAAAGGCAACAGGTAATTCTTTAAGAGAAGCAAAAGTGAAAATGATAAAAATTAATCAAAAGTAAACGAAGGGATAAACAGTATTTATAAGAGTAGTGAATATAGTTAACGAACAAAGAAGAGTCAACACGTATAAAAAGGGATTCCTAAAGAAATCTAAGCAATGGTCTGAGCAAGCACTAAATTTAAGAAAAGTTTAAAAAATAAAAAAAATGGGCGGCACCTGTGACTCAAGAAGTAGGGCGCCGGCCTCATATACTGGGGGTGGTGGGTTCAAACCCAGGCCCAGCCAAAAATAAATAAATAAATAAAATGAAAAATAAAAAAATAAATAAATGCTTTTTAACTGCCCATTGAAAAGGCACAGTGAGTAACTGGAAACAACAGATAACAAATGCTGAAACATTATCTGATAAAATCACTGGACTTTAAAGACAAAGAAAAAAATCTTTAGGAACTTGGAGAGCAAAAGCTATTTGCTTATTAGGAAAAGAAAAGTAAATAGGCCGAAGGATTTTGTTGTCAATGTTTTAGTACTATTTTATGCTAGTTTTGGATACCCAAAGTAACCAGAGAGACGTAAGGACTAGTGCGCCTCCTGGAGCCTCCAGTCAGCTCCATCCTACTCCCTTCCAGGTGTTAATAGCGTCTCTTCCTGAGAAGTCTGAGCTGCAAATCCCTGGTGAGCCTCTTCTAAAATCCTTGCTATTTATTCCCTTATCTCCCTTTTTGTCTCCTGGGTTAACTATAATTTTCTGGACAAACTCAACATCTTCTTTTATAGAATACAAATGTACTCAATTCTCAGCCTTAAAAAAAGGCTTTTTAAGAATTAGCAATATCAATATAAATGAATTATTTTTTCCTTCAAATACTTGTATTTTCTTGCTCTGTCTATTCAAAAGGCCGAGCAGCTAATGATATCTCAGCAGCAATGAACCTGGCCATCATCCATGGCTCTAAATTTCATTTTCACCACAAAGAACCAGCGATCCTTAGAAAAATTCCTTGTTTGTAGTCATGCAAAGGAAATCTACAAAATGAGCCTGAGATACCTTATTAGGTTACAAACTTAGGAAGTTATCAAAGCAAGGGGCCAAGACAGAGGAGATTCACTGGGCAAAAACAGGAACAATTTGAAAAAAGATGAAATGAATGAATTAAATCAAATTAAATACTTTTTTTATAATCCATGCATTTAGAGGAAAATTAAAAATTTGTGAAATTATAATGATATCCTCCCCCAAAATAAAAACATATTGGTCATAGCTATGTTGCAAATATGTGTGCTCTTTCGGAATTCTTATGTTTGAACCTAATATCAAAGTGATGGTGTTAAGGAGTCAGGTCTTTGGAAAGTAATTTAGTCAGAAAAGCCATGTTTTTCAACCTTTTTTTTTTTTTTTTTTTAATCTCAGGGCACACTTGAATGTACAATTAAACTTTCGTGGCACACTTAAATTATGTTGATAAAAAAGGGTAAAAAATAGAATATACTTACTATGCTTTGAACTTCTTTAGAAAATAATTTAATTAGTGATTTTAAAAAATTTTCCTGGCACACCTAAGATCCTCTCATGGACACCATGGTGCCACGGCACAGGGTGGAAAATCACAGGCTCAGAGACTCGAAGGAGCACCCAGCCTCTGTCCTTTCTGCTCTGGGAAGATCTGGCAACCAAGTGCCATTCAGGAAGTGGATAGTGCGCCCTCGCTAGATACTTTATCTGTCAGGGTCCTGATCTTAAACTTCCCAGCCTCCAGAACTATGAGTAGTACATTTCTGTTGTTTAGAAACACCAAAATTTTGTTATGGCATCCTGAATGTATTAAAACAGTCGTCACAGGAGCTCACTAGAGCACCAACTCACTATGAAAACGGGGAAAGAAATCAATATTATATTTCAAACAGTCGGTGACAGAATGGTCTTCTTTCAAATGTGTAAAGACAGAAGTAAAACTCAATGAAAATTGGGTGAGTGGGAGGAGGAAGGGGGGGATGATTGAAATCATACCTCGTGGGTACAATGTACACTGTCTGGGTGACGGGCTCACAAAAGTAATCCATGTATCCTAAACGCTTCTACCACCGTAATATTATGATATTTAAGAAAAGAAGATATGATATAGGAATAGATAGAGCAGATCTGAATATGAATCTATTCTAAGTAAGTTCAGTGGAAAGATAGGACGGACCATAAATTCCCATAATTTAAAGGAAAAAAACTATAGCTGTACCCATTAACATATCATGCAGTTTAACTCAACTCAGTGTTAGAGAATACAAAAAAAAAAAAAGACTTTCTTCACACCTTTCCCGAATAACAACCTGAAACAGGTTTTTACTATGTTATAGGCAATACTGAAACAAACAAAAATTCTTAACACTAAAATAAACCATTGTTTTGTATATAAAAAAATAAAATGTGTAAAGAATTATACTTCAAAAATTGCCATAAAACTCATAATGGAAAAAAATAGATACAGACACTTGTCATAAATATTAAAGTCATAACGTAAAATGTCCATTGGCAATTTGGTAATGGATGGGTGAGCCGAAACAACCAGAACCCACTAATTCACCTTGTCATCCCTGAAAGAGGAACAGCTCCATCAGACCGCCTTTATGTGATAACATGGTAGGAATGAAATGTTCTTATCTAAACAAAAACTGAACGGGAATCGAATGATTCCCTAATCTGTCCTACTGACTTGCAGAAGATGTAGAAGACAGACATGCTACAGGAAGAAAACACTCACTAGAATCCACAATAGACTCTTTCTACATGAACTGGGCTTTAGAACAATTCAAAGAAATGAAAAGAAAATGAGGGGAAACGATGGTTCTCGTATAAAAAGAGACTTAAAAGACAACTGAATACAAGAGGTGGATCTTGTTTGGATCTTCATGTAAATATACATAGTACTAACACTAAACAAGACACATTTGAGAAAATTGGGAAGTTTTCCTTTATCTACCCCTAGGCCAGGAGGTTAAATCTCTTTTTCCTCCTTAAATGTGTAACAGACTGCTCCCCTGCATACAGCACAAGCTAGAATTTATTTTTAATTTAAAAGACACTCTAAAAAAACTTCATTCTCATAGATTCTGGTTATTTATGGCTATCCGACATCTTTGAATACATTTCTTACATTTTATGTAATTTTTGAGATTTAAAGTCCCTCCTTCTGAAGGCAGAAAAAGAAAATTTCTATCTCTACACCTTGAGGTCTTAAAGATTCCAACAATGAGATGTACTTATGTCCTGGATCTGGAAGGAGAGACAGGAGAGGCCGCTGTGAAAGGGGCTACATATTTCAGCGAACGCAGTGGCAGAGGCCCCAGGAGAAGTAACCCTGGTGGAGCCTCTGGCCTCAGTGCTCAATCACAGTGACATCCTTCACTAAGCAGTCCCTTATATCTGCCTGGGTAGTTTAGATTCCAGTTCTCTGGACCCTCTGGAAAGCCTTTTCTGCATAAAGTGGATAAGGGCGATAATATTGTTTGCAACCAAGACCCCTGAATGCCACTCACCCAGAGCCCTTTTGCTATTTTCCTGAGAAAGTGGGAGAAGCTTTCAGTATGTTGTGCAATGAACTGTTATATTGAACAAATCAAAGGAATGAAAAGAATGCATTTAAGCATGGTTGAGGGCTTCAAAGGACTCAGATGTGTGCATTGTCTCAGCTCTAGTCCCACATCTCATGCTGGCCCAAGACTCAGGGTCCATCTCTATGTGTGCACACAAATCCTGATCCCCAGCCCTACTCCAGAGCTCATGTTGGCCTTGCCTCTCTACCTCAGTGGCCAGCCAACTGTCTGGTGCCTACTTTGGTAAATAAAGTTTTACTGCAACTCCGCTTCATTCATTCACATATGTTGTTTAATGCCTCTTTGGGAGCTTAATATCAGAGTTCAGTAGTTTTAGCAGAGACCACATGACCCCCAAAGCCTTAAGAATTTACTGTCTGGCCCTTTAAAGAAAATGTTTGCCAACTCTCTCCCCATGAGATCAGAAGGGTATTATCTGTGAGTTTTCATTTTATTTCTGCACCTGGTGCTTTTTCTTGTTGAGTCAAGTTTGAGAAAAAGTCAGAAGGGAAAAAGGGAAGAATTGGAGATAGAGAGGGGGAGAAGGAGAAAGAGAGACCTTAATTTTCATTTTATTCCTTTCCAGAGAGAAGTCCTCCCCAGCTCAATGCCCCAGCAGTGCTGAGCATTCCTGGAAAAAGAGAAGGAGGAAGAAGTAATTTTACTGTGTTCCTTTAGAAACCATCTCCCCAGTTTTTTTTGTTTATTTGGTTGGTTGGGTTCTCTTGTCCAGGCTATGGCATCATCATAGTGATATGGATTCCACCACTCAGGGCTAGACAGGGAGCCCTCTCCACCCCACCCCCACCCCCACCCCCACCCCGTTCTCCAGGTTGGGGTAAGCTCAGAGGTCAGACCCCCATTTCCAGTCACAAGCAGACTGCCTTTTCGAGATACACCCTCTGGGCTCTGATAACATCATGAGCAAAGCAGCCTGTGATGGGTTTTTTTTGTTGTTGCTGTTTGTTTGTTTGTTTTTTGTGGTTCCACCTTGGGTAGGAGCACACACCCTTAATCTTTCTCAGGAACAAAGACTGTAAAGGACCTGATAACCTCACTCTAGTGAAGGAGGAACTACATTCATTCGTTTGTTACCAAGTGCCAGCCATGTGTAATCCTCTAGACTTAAAACCCCTAGATAAAAGAGCCCATGTGGAGACTCCCAAGAGAGTTCTTCAGTTTTCCCCTTCCAGGAGCTCTGGTGCTTTTTGGTATTCATTTTTAACTTCTAATAAAAGTCCTATCTTACCACTGATCTGTGATCTGTGGGTTCATTCTTCGAATCCCCGGAGACCAAGGACCTACTGAAGAGTGAAATTCTGGTATCAATAGCTCCTGTAAACTTCAAACTCCTGGGCTCAAGTGATCCTCCTGCCTCAGCCTCCCAAGTAGCTGGGACTGCAGGCACCGGCCATGCCTGGCTAACATCTTAGTCATTATTGAGCTTTCCTCCCAGTGCAGGGCTGTCCACCTTTCTGGTGACGCCAGTGCAGTCCAGAATATCTACAAAATAGCCTGTTTTTTTTTGTTGTTGTTTGTTTGTTTTTTTTAGTCCACACTCCCTAAATCCCTGGTCCTTGAAGAAGGGTTGCTTTACATTACTTCTGTGTAAGTCTGCATCACCTCTCCTAGACAAAAAAAAAAAGAGAGAGAGAGAGAGAGAGAGCTGTGATGCAATGTATGTCTCACTTTGTCACCCTGGGTGGAGTCTCCTAGCATCACAGCTCACAGCAAACTCAAATTCTTGGACTTAGGCAATTCTCTTGCCTCAGCCTCCTGAGTAGCTGAGACTACAGGCACCCATCACAATACCTGGCTAGTTTTTCTATTTTCAGTAGAGACAGGGCTCTTGCTCAGGCTGGTCTCAAATTCCTGAGTTCAGGCCATCTAACCCCTCACCTCCCACAGTGCTAGGATAGTAGGCGTGAGCCACCGTGCTCAGCTAACCACCACCACCCCTATCCCCACCCTCTCCCTCTGCTTCTCAGGGAACTTCACATGCAGGCTGAGTAACTGGTGCTGGTCACAGCTACTCCTGGAACCAATAAACCCATTCCTTCTTCCTAATATCTTCCCGGCTTCCGTGGCTTTTCCACCAGATCAATCTTTCAAGATTCCCCACCCAAACTCTGACCTTTCTTATTCCGTGGAGTGCAGAGTGGGGAATGAGACATTGAAAGATGCATTCTTCTTTCTGATTACCCAGTTACACTGTGGATTAAGTGAGGAAGTAATGAGACCATAATACATGAGGAAAATACTGTCGAAGTAGAAGGGAAATGAGAATGGAAGGTGACATGGCGGGCAGCGGAGTCCCTCAGGTAGAGGTAATGGACAGCTTTGGTGTGTCCCCCCGACGTAAGCACTTTATAATCAATGTTCCTTTTTCTACTTGGGCAATTGTATTTCGCACATGGATCTCAGATGTGAGCAATTACCCCACTGTTCTAAGTTCTATGTTCATTTCTCAGGCTTCAACCAGTTTATTTTCTGTCATCCTGCCTAGGAATTTGTCTCTAGTTCTAACTAACCCAAGAGTGTCAGGAGATCTTGGAGCAGTTTTGAAAGAACTACGAAGACAATGAAAAGTGAACATAAAACCTACCTGAACATGAGATTGTTGTCTCTATTAGATGGAATGTAAAGAGGAAGTGAACGTTTGTCGGGGAGATAAAGGGTTCTCCGGCCAAGCACAGTGACCAACTGCTCTTTGTGTTCCCAAAGGCAGGAATAAGAGGAGGTAACTTAATCTGAAGCCTGGGAGATTTGGAGACAAAAGAGAGCTCCAAGATACAGAGGGTCATTAAGCGCTATAATCCTCTTGATAGGGAGGCCACGGAGGTGTGGATTTACTGACAAGCTTTCATGCTGAAGAAAGGGAACCAAAGTACTGTTCTCTGCTTATCTCCACTGATTATATTAATGTTGAGACCTACACTATTTAGAGCTATACCACTTAGAAAAATACTGTATTTCAGTTAAAATTTTAAAATTTTTCATTACACCTGTTAAAATAATATTACGATTTACTTTGAGCAGTTAAATTACAAAGGGCCCACTGCAAGGTTATCCTTAAGTAAATTAAATTCACTGCATTAAACACATTTTTGCCTATTACAGACTGAATCGTATCCTTCCAAAACTCCTATTTTGAAACTCCAAACTCCAGTTTCTTGGACAGAATGCAAATTTGTTTGGCTATTGGGTCCTTGTAGGTGTAATCACTAAACTTAAGTTAGGATAAGGCTGGACTGGAGCACGGTGGATCCTTCATCAGATATGACTGTGTTCTCACAGAAAGGGAGGGTTGGCCAACAGGTGTGTGCAGAGAGAAGACAGGGTGAACACACACAGAATGTCGTGTGGAGATGAAAGCTAAGAGTGAGGTGAACCTTCTAGATGCCAAAGACTGCCAAATATCTCCAGTAAACCAGCAGATGCTAGGGGAGAGGCACGGAACAGAGTCTCTCATAGTCCCTAGAAGGAACCCTCATGCTGACACCATAATCTTAGATTATCTTCCAACGCTGACACTAAAATTAAGTGTCCTTGTCATAATCACTCAGTTTGCAGTATGTGTTATGGCAGCCCGAGAAAACTAATTCCCTCTGGCTACAAAGAGATTTCAGGGAAAGGGAAAGAAAAGTATCTAACACTATTCTCAGGTGAACACCATTCTGCAGCTTGCTCGGTCAAAAGGGTCTGGGCTGGGATGCCCTAGCTGCTCACCAGGCCCTCCTCTCCCCTCCTCCCATGTGGCTCATCCTCGGCACACATCATAACCACACTTCCTGCCCCTAAGAGTTGTGCTCAGATATCTGTTGTCACTCAAATGCACCTGACCCTGTGTCAGACACAGGCTGCCTGGTTAGTCAACTCTGGCAGCAGAGATCCCGGCAGTGTTGTAGAGTAATGCAGAGGGATGACCTGCTTTCACCTCACAGACTATGCAACTTAGTGACTAAAAATAATGGTGCTGATGGATTGAGAGTGGCAGTGAGAATTACACCGAGCCAATGTGTGCATGTCTGCGTGGGTCTGAGCTTTCTGTTTCCCACTGCTTGTCAATCTCCCTGAAGCACAATTCAGCCAAGGCTCTTAGTACTTGAAAGAGTCCAAAATGATGTCATAGGAAGTAGAAAAAAACTAGAATATTGGTCCTGACTAGCGATCAGATTGGTTGATTGAAAAGTTAATTCAGTGATATAGCTTTCCTCCAATCTCTAGAAGGTGCATCCAACATTTCTCTGACCTGTTTGTTATATTTCCCTGGGTGGAATATATTCCAGTGCCTGGCGCTGATTCAAACCTTCTTGCCTATTACCTCTTATTCCTACTCCACGCAGAAAGAAAACAAATATCTTCCCATGTTCAATGTGGGGAAGCTGCTGATGTGCTAATTATCTGCAACCACCTCAAGTTTAACTTGATTTCTTTTTATGCTTCTACATATAAAATTTGTTTCTATTTTCAAATTCAGCATCCTTGAATTGATTCTGTCAAGCCTTGCCTGAGCAGAAAGCAGATCCTTGGGAAGTCAGAGAAAAGAGCAATTCCTTGGGAAAGACACTGGCTTTGGTTGTTTAAAAACCAATCCAATTACCTCATTACCCCAGTTTCCGGCCTACTGGCTTGCGGAATGAGCCCTCCTGGGTCACTCTGGGTTCTAGGCCACTGACTGGGTTCTGTGCTCCACCCCTTCAGCTGCTGAGTTCATTCCTATTCCTGAGACAGTCTTTCATCTGCTAAGTTCTCAAGTAGGGAGTATTTTTAATTGTACAGCATGCTACACTGTCTGTACTTATTTATCCTGTAACAACTAATTCATCACTAAAGTTAAAGGAAAAGTTCTTTGATTCCAAAGGATAAAAACTTCCCTTTCCCAATCAATCTTTATCCAGTCCACTGTAATTATGGATTATTTACCCACATCGCATCTCCCCAGTAGCCTGTAGCTAAGCCGCCCATTGCTAACAAATGAGATAACACACAAGGTGATTTGTCATTATTGTAGGTCATTACTTCTTAAACCTTTAAACCTGTCTTTCCACAATAGCTATCTTAACTATAATGCTGGGCCATGGGAGATTTAAGAATTTGGACTTTGTTAGAAAGGAAATAACCTGTTTTTTAATATTTTCTTAACCTTCCCCTATCTCTCCCCAAGAGAAAAAATCCCAAAGGGAAAAATGATCATGAGAAAATGAAATCACAAAGGTCAACAGTTGTTTGATTAAGAGAGAAAAAGGTACTAAATGAAGTCATTTGAAACACAAGGAATTACACATTTACCCAAAAGTTATATTATTATTGACATTTTACTGCTATAGCTTTATTTGTCACTGCTAGCATGTACCATCCATCAGTCTAAATGAAAAGGGAAAACCAACGCCTGTGGCTGAGACCACTGCCTTAGTCATGAAGACCTCTGCAAGGAATACGCTCATCATCTCTTTCCTCCAGTTGGCTGCTAAGAGAATATAGCTGTGCTGCCCTCTAATGGCTGTCACCTTACAGGCTGAGGGTCGGGCATTGAGCCCTTGAGCCACCATTGCAAGGGACGTCATCAGATATGAAATGCAGAAGACAGACTCTAAATTAAACTCACATCATCCTCTTTAAAAAGAATCACCATTGTTTAATCAGTACTAGAATTGCCACTTTTCTACACTTGTATTTGACTTAAGAAACTAAGGAACTCTCAGAAACCAATATCATATACTTTTTCATTAATAGATTATGGAGCAGGAAGGATCCTGCTTTAATGTGTAATACGATGTATTCTTGTTGAGAACAAAGACATTTTTCATGAAGCAAGCAAAGACCAGAAGAGTGCAGGTGCCCTTTCAGTGGACTGATGACCTATAGCATCCATATCCGTCTGCACAGATGCACGTGTTTGTGTATTAATATACATTTTTCTTTTACAGCTATACATTCATCAACCCAAGCACCTTAATCTGTTTTGCTAGATTCCCTTCTGCCAGGTTACTTAGTAATATTTACATAATCGCTATTGCTATTTACATTCCACTCTGCCAAAAGTTAAACCCACAGTCTTCACCCAAGATTGACAGTTTGAGTCTGTAGATTTTCTACTTCCAGACCTAAGTTTTAAGGGACTCCAAAGAGCTGGAGGGAAAGTAGAGGCTGCAATAAGACTTAGCTTCATTTGGCACACTTTTCAGCCCAGGAACCTGACCTTCCATTACCCCTCAAGTTCGACAAAGAAGAGAATCAGCCTATAATTACCAGCAAGTGAAAATAGGAAGGCTTCTTCCACACAGCCCAGGGAAGACCTGCATCTAAACTAGCTGATCAAGTCACATAAATATTAATAACACTGTTTAAAGTGGCATGTGAGTCTACTGGCCACGCCTCAGTCAGACCAGCTTCTATAGCCCAGCTGCTAGTTGCTTTCTCTGAGATCCATTTATAAATAATTGAAGTGTTTAGAGTGAAATTACCACCCCGTATATGAAAGAGATCATTGTGTGAGTGCCCATCAGATGGGGAATCCCAAATTACGGTTAGGTTGAGGATGGAGCAGGCCATATTACCCCTGTGCGTGTGTGTGTGTGTGTGTGTGCACACGTCTGCACATCAGCAATCTCCGACAGGGAAAAGGAAGAGAAGAAGGCTGCTCCAATTGTTCCTTCGTCTCGTCCAGGTGAGCGGTTTAGGTCAAAACACTGGCTTTAACCACAAACTCCTGAACTTTCATCTTGCTGGGAAATAGGGAAATAAGGGAAAAAGAAAATCGAGAAAGGGTAGAGTAAAATGTCAGACTGCAATAGCATTGCCACTACAGCACCACATTTTTTTTTACTTTTTTTTTAATTATTAAATCATAGCTGTGTACATTAATGTGATCATGGGGCACCATACACTGGTTTTATAGACCGTTTGACACATTTTCTATTTTTTTTCATGTAGCAACGTTCTTATTTTTACCACAATTTATACAGACCATACTATACATACACACTACTAATTAATAATCTTGTGACTCAATTTCCATGACTCTTGTGACTCAGGCCCCATGAACTAGGCTTGAATTGCCCAGCACCACTGAGTCTGTCTAATAATCAATAACCATTCCATCAACCTTATCTAAAAGTATTGTAACATTTTATAATAAAAACAAATCCACAATACAAAATGCTGGGTGAACAAGCTGTTTGAATGCTTGACCTTTAACAGACCATCTGGAGATAGTAATCCATCTTAAAAAGTGGTCTCTAGAAATTCCTGAGATATGCAGGTACCTGTTTGCAGGATTGCCTCCATGATTAGGCCTTTAAATCACTTCTATGTGATAAAGTCCTGACTCATTTAAGAAGTTCTATCCTGGTCTTTCTTTTCCTTTGCTCACAAAAGACTTTTTTTTTTTTTTTTCCTAAATCATAGCTGTGTACATTAGTCAATCACCTATACCCATTCTAAGATGCACCGTAGATGTGGTGTGTCTTCTTTTTCAACAAATGATCATCAGTTCTTTAAAAAGCTAGTCAATTTAAATACAAATATTAAAGAAATAGTACAAGGTGCTACACTATTGTTTA